>CM060070.1:14504000-14726500 GCA_030533445.1 Cyprinodon diabolis | reverse complement strand
AATCTGTTTTGTGGGGAGTTGTCTCCTTTCGTTGCATGTTTGTCTGCATGCCGCGTGTTTTGTAGTTTTTATTTTTTTGTCTTGGGCTCGAATTGGTTCCTCTTGTTAGCAGCAACAATGTTGACATTTCACAGACCAAACGCTGATCTGACACTGGAAGTTATTCCTGATGATTTACTGGAAAAAAAATCGTTAAGAAAAGCACACACACCCTCACACACATGCTTGTACTTCATAAAAGTCGTCTCCCCTGACTATTCGCTGTATTGTACGAGCAAAGGGAGGGGAAATATAAAATATGCAACAAACTGGGGATATGTGCAGAGTCTGCTGCATAGGATGGAGGTGATGTTGCACTGTTTAGAGGGTAAAAAGAGAGGAAGGGAGGGAGACGGAGCAGAGGCAGAGTGCTTTGGGACCACTTTTCAATTGTCATGTAGTCAATGCTTCTCCCCGGATCCTCGGGGAGCTGTGATCAGGACAGTGTCTCGCTTTCGAAAAAAAAAAAAGAAAAGACACACATCACATAAACAATCAACATAGATCCATGTAATTCCTCGGCTATAAGATATATGGTGGAATATCTGTGGTTGAAGAAAAGCAAATGCAGTAAGAACGTTTCTGCAAGGGAGGAGGAGGTGGCAGTGAAGATTGCTAAAAAAAAAAAATAAAATAAAAAAATCCTGGGTGACTGAAATGTTAGTGTGCATGATTTGGTTTCTATTTACCCCGCTGTCCGTTCCAGGCGAGAGGGAGATGTTGACAGACGAGGGAAGACAGAAGAGCGATGAGGGTTTAGAGCGAGGGGTAAATGAACTGTTTCCCCAGGCCGTGTTGCTGACCATGCGTGTGAGCATTGAGCCTCTCATGACAGGAGGCTGTTCGATTGCACACACCCTAACCACCCCCACCCCTCCCCCCTGTTTCCTCTGCTTACTGTACATTGCCACCCATTGCTTCTCTAAATCTGTGGCTTTGCACACACGCGCCCTATCTTCGTATAGCCAAGACCAAAACAAAGTTCTTAGAGGCAGCAAAGAAAAGAGGCCAGACCAAACTCCACAGTAGTTCACTTACTGCTCCCCCCAGAAGTTTGAGTACAAGTTGCACTCTTGCTGTTGTCACTGAAGTCTTTCCCTCTATTTAGAAAATACAACATTATAGATATCGGTCATAAATGTTGGTTGAGTAAATTCAAAGCTGGTACTGCGGTCCTACTGGGCTCTGACAGCTTCCTTAAGCCCCTGTTTTCCGAGCAGGAACCCCCTGGTTAATTAGTCACAGCCCGCTCTTGGCTGTAAATCAGCGCCGCTGGGTAATAAGCGTCTGCAGCCATATAGTCAGCCGTCTTTTAACCCCAACACTTCTCGTTAAACATATGTCAGTGGAACATTGTCAAGCGCTTAAGGCCTTGCTGCAGGATTGCCCCCTGGTCTGCCGCAGTGCCCTTCCCATTCTTAAGATTGACACGTAACTTGTTTTATCAACAAAATAAGTAAATATGATTCATGTGTCCCATGCTTTTCCCTCTCTCCCATAGGAAAATGACTTGAATGACTTGCTGAATTCTCTCTATGAGCTGCCTGTGCCAAAGCCCTTCACGCCAGTCAACTTGAGCGTGGTAGGTACACATCTTCTATTCTGCTAGATCAGATGCAAGACAGCTGAGGCGGAGACAGAAAGAGGGAAAGGTACTGCAGCAGCATGTTGCATCAGAGAAGGTGATGACAATCGGCTGAAGTAGTTAAAAGTGGACTGAGAGACACTGAGGAGGTAATGTAAAGCAGAAAACACGGAGAGCAAAAGGGAAGGATAATGAGAACCAAAATGAGACTGACAGAAAGAGAGACCAAGACGGCACGAGAACGTGCAGAAATAAGTAGATCGGTAAAGTGCAGAGGTTGAGATGTGAGAGAATAAATGAGGGACGGGCAGAGGAGACACAGAGTAGAGAGCGGGAGGAGGTTAAGGCTCGGCGTGCGGGAACACAGACGCACACGGGGGCCCTGGACTGACACTGTGTTTGGAAACAAGAAGTGGCGCTTACAGGGTTTTTTTGGTGTGATAAGCTCAAGCTGGACACTTTCAAACATGAAGGGCCCTTTCACAACTCATCATGTCTCCTGCTTATCAAAAAACTGAAACGGCCTAACGAGCCCGGGTCCCTCAAAGTCAGCTTCTGTTTGAGTTAACTCTGACACAAGCTCTCATGGAATGCTTCCAACATTAAACACTGTCACTTCTATAAGCCCGGCCGATTTAAGGACAACCTAAAGGTTTTCAGCTAGTCTGCTAAGCTCACAATCTGGAGACTCCACACCGTGCTGGGATCAAAAGACCACGGTCTTAGCCTTTGTCCTTAAGGACTACCACTCCCTTTTTTAACCAATTAAGCAAGAAACTGTAAGTCGACTCTGCAGCAAAGGATATACATCTAATTACCCAGATGAATTTGTAACAAAACAAGATAAAGAAAAAACAATCAGGTAATTAAAGTCGAGAGTTAGTTTGTAAGAGTAAGTGTGTTTTCTGTGAAAAACAAGAGATGCACCAATCAATCAGCCAGAGGTTGTTACTGGCAGGTTTCTTCTGTCCTCGGGTAAATGCCGGAAAATCTTTGTTGTAATTCTTTAATAACGACTAAGAATTTCCATGAACAAACGTGTTGTGGTTAAAGGTTTTTTTGATAACTAAAAATGTGCTTAATATTAAGCTTTAATGTCTTTGTTTTCTTTTCTAGTCTGCTGCCTCCATAAAAAAACATTTAGCAGATTTTTCTCTTTATGCGATTTAAGCTATATTTAATAGAACCTCTGTGAAAAGGCTGATTGGTGCATTTTTATATTTCCATGACCAGGGTATATTAGCTTTTTACTTTATTTGTGCTGTTTAGTTATTTGTCAAATCTATTTACAGTTAAAAAGATGCACCCATCTAATGGGCATTTGGTCAAATACTAAAATATTTGGGCTTTTTGCTTATGCATCAAATCCATCAAAATAAGAACTTCCATAGTTTTCATCCTATATGAAACCGATGCTGTTTGATGCCTCTCGTGACTTTAATAAAAAGCAGATCAAGGGCAGAGGCAAATACTTTGAAGCTTAAACAGTCATAATCTGATCATTTCTACATTTTCTGCTGCCTTTACAACTACTACTTCTCTCAGAGAACCTGCAGCACCTTCTGTTTCTCCTCTGTGTTTATAGTCCTTAGTAAAGAATGTTGAGTTTTTCAAAATTTAAATCTCCAACTTCCATCTCAGAGAAAATCTGAATTTGATTGGCTCCAAAAAGCCAGATGGGTGCATCTCTAGAATATATCTCTATGTAAATCTCAGAGCCTCATTCTGAAGGCAGCCCTGGAGAGCAGAGGTGATAGCTTTATCTCATTCCTAGAGAAGCCACAAGTTTAATATTTAATTAATAAAGCAGAATTATTCCCTTACAGAAACCTTTTTTTTATTATTTTATCATGCCAGCCAAGAGCAGAAGCCGTGTCCCCTTTCATGTGTGAAACCCTGTTTTGCTCTCTCTCTGTCTTATTGTGCAAGACTGAGCAGTTGTGTATTGCCACTGGGCAAGTACTGAGAGATCAGCGAAGCAAGGAGCCGGTGAGTGGAGAGAAATGAGTGAGCGTCAGAGACGGGTGGAGGGAAGGATGCTGCTTTAAAATATGAAACTGCTTCTTTACTAATCGCATGGGAGCCACTGATTTCCAATTTGGCCAAATAAGCTATGTTATCGTTTTTAAATATAACAAAAACAAACTATCCTGGGCCTTGGTGTGTGTTTCTTCTCCTCTGGAAAACAATCAAACTTTGTAAATCATTAATGTCTTTCCACTCTGCTATATTCTCTCTCTGAAAATCAAAAGTTGTTTTTTTTTCTTCTCTTTATGGTTAAAGCAAAAGGCAATTGTGCTCAAAAAATCTCCTTGATGCCTTTCCAGTTAACCCACTTTCAGTGTTTTTCTGAATAAACAAGTCTTCGAAGGAACAAGAAAAGAGGCTGATAAGCACACAGACAGCCAATGAAAGCCACGGCTGTACTGAGGAACGTGGCTTCTGATTATCACAGTGCCATGGATTTGAGAACCAACGGGGGAACATAATTTAGCACACAAAGCGTAAGAGAAGAAGAAAGGATGGGAATCACACACCACTGTGGTTGTTTTATACGGTTTTTTGGTAGCTGTCCTTAGTCTCAGTGGTATGACCAAACTCCCTGATCTTTTAGTATAATTTGTTTATCTACAGCTGCTTTTATTTAAAATATATTCCTTTAATCGTCTTTGTTTCAGTCAGCTGACAGCCATTTTTTATCTTTCTACTTGGAAGACAGAGAATATTCAGAAGCAAAGATCCGATCAAAACGCAGCTCAAGTTCCAACTTAGCCGCACTTAAAAAAAAAATTCTGTAAAGTTTTGTCGATAAACTCCGTAAAACCAGATCTAGGAATCCTAGGTCTTTTCTTTCTAGAAACTAAAACTTTTAGATTAATTACATTTTTATTAATTAGCTGCAGCTAAATCTCATGCTACAACCTTTCATCTGAATGCGCTCATAAATATTACAAGATTTCCTATTCTTTGCAGATAAAACCTGGATAGTAAATAAACAGGTTTTAATGTTACAAAGGAGCTAAATGGGGGAGTACAAATCAGAACGTACTGGATGATTTCAAGCTATTTCTAAAAGTTTGATCTAAGTAGTGTCTGCTAAATCTTCCAAATAAAAAAATAAAAAAACAGGCTTCCTGACATGGTTGGTAGATTATAGCAGCTGGTGTCACTTGGGACGTGTGAAAGAACAAGAACCACAAAAACAAGATTTCACCAATATTGTAAAAGAAAGGTTTCACATTTCAACATAGCGGAAATGGGTTAAAAGCTCAAAATATACATTTTTTTCTGTAACTTGCTGTCGCCTGCTGAAAGTCCTTTTTTTTTGTCTCCCACCATGAATGAAATGCAAATACAAACCTTGAGAAGTGCAGTGAACTCATTTAACATCTTCCTGCTTTTTCCTATGCTGATACTTAAAAAGTTGTCTTCACTCAGTGACATCAGCGGCAAAGAAGGTTGTTGTCAGCTGGGATCTGTTACGTGGTGCATTCACTGACATGTGGGTAGTTCAACTGGTCACGCTGAAAATGATCAGTTTCTGATCATTAGCAGGTTTCTTGGTGCGTCTCTGCAGCTGATTAATAATTAGTTGACTATTATTCCCCAAATAAATTAAATATTGAAATAAAATTAATTCAGTTTCTGCAGCTGCTTTTAACTAGGAATACAGTCTTTAATAATCACCCAGAGTAAAGGTAACATTTAATTACATACATTTTCCTCTAACCATAGCTGTATATGATAGATGAAAAATTTTAACTTCTCAAATGTGCCTGGTTTATTAGACTAGAAGAAATTTTTTTTTTTCTATTTTCTCTTTCTTGAATATAAAAAAGAAGAAAAGAAACCAGGAGTTGGAGGCACAGCTCTGAGTGTTTGTTTCAGTCTAGTGTTTATTCTGCTTATCTTCAACAATGACCATCCTCAGGGAATAAACCAAGTGTTTATTTATGATAATTGTTCCGAGTGTTTATCACTTCATAAACACCCACTTAGAGGAAAATATAGTGTCTGTTTAATATTTCTCAGATATTGGGGCTCAAGGTGCATCTAATATCCCCTTTGATTGAATTAACTGACATTAAGGTTTGTAATTTTCAGCCCATTACAAGAAAAATCAACAGAAACCAAAAATAAAACGACATCCAGTAAAGTTGTAAGAGAGTACCTTAAAAAAATACAGTAATAAAACTGTGTCCAGTTTGGTCAAACTTTTACCAATGGTTATTTTTAATGAGCACAATGTGGTGGTGGATAGGAAACAACTTAGTGCATAAAACAGTGTTTTAAAACTACAGATGGGGGGAAAAAACAACAACATTCAACTTGGATTGCACCACTAAAATGAGACTAGTACTTACTGTGAAGAAATTATTCACTAAAAGACCAGAAGTCTTAAAAAACAAACCAGGAAGATATTTTTTCCATGTTAGCAAGTGTAAAATACTACATTCACTTGTATTGACATCTGACAAAAAGTCCAAATGTTCAAGTTTTTAGATAAAAAAAATCCACTTCTTAAAGATGTTAAACAATGAAGAGATTATTTAATGTCAGATACCTTAGGTTTGTTCAATTTAATTAACTGATAATTTTCATTACAATAACAAAACTTCCTTCAAAAATAACATTTTCTTCTTATTTGGTTAATATTTAAATCCTACAGTACCTCTAGTTCTTTGTCAATAATTTAATTTCACTTCCTGTTTTTTTCAGTTAAATAAATAAACTTGCAATTTTGTTTTTCCTTTATACAAAACTATTTTGTAAAAAAAAAAAAAAAATTAAAAAATAAAACATTAAAGTGATATTTGGCAAAATGACCCAAGATTGAAAGTTTAGGGTTTGGGACTGAGAGACTGATAACTACACTTTGCGCTTAAAGAGGTAAACTTTAGGGTTATTTTTAAACAAATTCTTCCAAACGGTGTTATTTTTCTTTAAATATTAATCACAATTTCATTAAGTTTGTTTGTGTAAAGTTAAATAAAATTGGATGTAAAGTGTGTTTTAAAGTAGGAGCATATTTAGGGAAACTATTATGAAATGATTTTATTAAAAGGTCTTTTTAATTCTGTCCACGTTTCCTGCATGGGTGAAATCATGTCAGTGTTTTGGTCTTTCTATAAAAATGTGTCCTTTATTAGTAATCCAGATGCTTTGATTGGAGTTCTTATTCTAAACTAATGTTTTTTGCTCTTAATGTTTTATTATATTTGTGTTATTCCATACAGCCAAGACCAAAGGTTTACATACATTGTTGAAAAAGACATCTTACCTACAAAAAATTCTGATCAGATTAAAATATTTCCTGTTTTACCTATTTAGCCCTCAAATCATATATGGCAGCTGTTGCAAAAAGAAAAAAACAGATTCTTGGTGACATTTGTGAAGTACACCAATCTTTACTTCATTCCCATTACATGATGCTGCCACTTCCATACTCCATAGTTGGGATTCTATTCTTACAATAATTGTCCTTGGCTTTGTCATGTTTTTTATGAAAAAACATAACAAATTGAAGTTGTCTTCTTCAATATTGTATGAAAACAATCTTTTAATTGGGATTTTCATTTTCTTGTGACTTATCTTTTTATTCTTATTTCTATTATGTTTTTATTTTGTTTTATGACTATTGATTGTTATATGTCACACCTCATGTCAGTCGTCTTCGCCCCGACTACAAGAAAAGATTCTCAACTTTTCAAGGAAGCAATAGATATTTCCAAATCGGTGCTTAAGTACAAGAATATTAGTCACAAATCAACGCTCTATGAAAGTTTCTGCATGAGAAATTTCACTGAGATCACAGGATTAATTTTTTTACGGCGACCTGCAACAGATGGTTGAGTGATAGCCCAGAGAAATGCAGGTGTACCTAGGATTCAGGAGTGTGTGTTTGTGAGTATGGAGAGACGCAACAGTGTGTTTCTCTTGGTGGTTTGTCTACCTGCAAACAGCACCTCTCTCAGACCCCTTTGATCTGAACACTGAACCTGCCCTGCTCTCCCAAAGTGAGACAGGCAGCCCTGTGATCCTCTAAACAACCTGAGTGTGTGTGTAGAGAGAAGTGCATGTGCACATATTGGTTGGTGTGAGTGTGTGTTGGTGCTCCACAAACCTTTTTAATGCTTAAATAAAGACTCAGTTTTTCACCGGAGACATCACCACAGTGTGTGTCTGTTGGGAGCAGAGCTGCTATTCAGCTCTCTCTGTTCTGCAGGCCTGATAAAAGCGTTGCCACGGTTCAGACACCAGCTCAGCAATTCATATAGACAGAGCAGAAGATGAGCCATAAATCATACAACAAAGTGAACGACCCTTTTCTCCCCTCTTCCCCTCATTCTCTTCTGAATAAGTGCTATGCCTCACTTGTGACCTTCCCTTTTCTCTTTCCTGCATGTTTGTGTTTTTGCAGCACTCCTACTTCATCGCCCCGGATATCAATGGACTGCCAACCATCCCAGAGAGTGTAAGTGCTCGTGGAAAAAAGGGAGACGAAGAGACAAAAGGAGATGGAGAAATCCCTCCCTTATGGAAACATCTCTGCCTCTAATCGTTTTTAATCTAATACACATGTCACCGTTTGAAATTATTGCATCATCCTCTTGTTTCAGATTTATCTCCTGCGGTGCTTGTGCTTTAATGTTGAAGTTCAGTGATTGGCATAGAGGATTCAAACCGAGCACATGCTCTTTGTTGATTTTTGTGTTTAAATTCGAGCTCAAATTTTTATGGCAAGGGACACAAGATGACAGCAATTATCAGTCTCTCAGGCTGACGTTGAGTGAAATGTGATCTGTTTTCCAAATCTAACTGTTATGGATGGATCACAGGCATGAATGCAGCTGGAAAACACACTTCTTACCATTTATTTTTAATGTAAATCAATCTCTCTAGTCGTTTCTTCTTTTAAACAGTGCCTTAGCATTAATCAGGCTCTCACAGTCTATGCAGTGATGATAGTGTTGACATTTTAGAGCCTAAAGACATGTTGTGTTGTCTATCTCCAGAGGAACCTGACTGAGTACTTTGTGGCTGTGGACATCAACAACATGCTCCAGCTCTACGCTAGCATGCTGCACGAACGGCGCATCATCATTACCTCAAGGAAGCTTAGCACTGTGAGTTGGTTCCTCCCAAGTCATCCTCTTGTTTTGGTTATGGAGCCTCGAAGGCAAAGGCTGGAAATAAGCTGGAAAACAACTAGAATAGGGCATCGACTTAAAATATTAATATTGCTGTTAAAGCTGTTGTAAGAGTTTTTTTTTGTGATTTTATGCTTTAATGTTTTGGAGTAAATTAGAATAACATCAATAACTGCTGTCAGACTAAGGTTAATTCATTTAACACATTTATTCCTAATATTTTTATAACTTTTTAAAGTTGGAGGTTATAACTTAATAAACCATTTACCCCAGCTTCTCAGAAAATGAAATATAAAAATAATCTAATCAAAGAATAGATTTAATAAAAAGATATCAGGCCACTAATAGGCATATACTGTATAGTATATATACTGAATGTGAGGCAATGAGGCCTGTGGTTCTACTGAGGTTCTGTTGAGGTGTAGTTGACACCCAGCTTTGAGATAAACCCTCTGGTCATCTCCTCTCATGCTTGACGCTCATAGATCTTCCACTGGCTTCAGATCAGGTCGGCTTGCAAACCAATGGGGCGCAGTAAAACCATCATCACTGACAAACTGACAGTTTAGTCAAATGGCAAGTCCTGCTGAGATATAAATCAGGATCTCCATCAGCAAAAGGAAGCATGATGGAGCTGTAAAGGTTGCATGTTAATGGCTGCAAAGATGCTGACAAACATCTATAGTTTGGATGGTTATTTAAATAATCACTAAGCAGGAACTTTCAGTTTGGAGCTCTTGTGCTTGTTCCATACATTCTCAGATCTTAATTCCCAAATAAAAAAAAAACTGCTCAGTTGTTTAAACCCTGACCGTATGAGTTTGTGAGGCGGCTCTGACCCCCATGGAGGTCTACGCTTCTGAATTTTCCCCAAACTCTGGATCAGAGTTTGCTCCACTGTCCTCTCCTGGCTGTGATTACTGCCGATGCACATTTGTCAGGGCACACGTTTTTTCTTTCACCCAACTTTCCATTAATATGCTTGGATGGAGAACCGAAGGTTATTTAGCAGTGGTAGTTTTGTGTTAGATTCTCTGAAATTATTTGAATGCCATAAATGTAGAATCCATCTGTTCTAAAAATCATCAATGGTTTAGTGTTATATTCTCAGCAACAGCTTTTGATTTTTTTGTTTTGTTGTTTGTTTAATTTACTCTCATCTCAAATATCATCAGAAATGGACATTAGTGAATGTTCACCTCAATGTTTTAAGTCTAATGCCGCAGTCTTTTCAGATTTATTGATGAAATCTGTACATAGTTGAGCAGTCTGGAGCGGGGTGTTAGCTCCTGCCTTTAGGGATTCCCTAACTGAAGAATGACAAACAAATGTTGTGCTCTCATTAGCCAAAAGAAAACACCAAAGGATGGTAAAAATATCAATGATTTCGATAGATAAAGCTTTTATTCGTACCACGCAGCTGTGCTTGTTACCATGGCTTTCTGCACTTCAGAAGTCATTTCTAAATGGATTGCTAAACTACAGTCCTGCAGCGTCATGCTTTAATAAAGATACGAATGCCAAATTATCCAACTACAGCTGAATCTAAGATAAGTAAGGACTGTTTAATAGATTGGACATGATTGGCTTCATCAATATTCCAGATGGATTTCAAACCCTAAATATTACGACTGCAGTATTTATCTGACATGGTTTGATAGTTGCTCAGAGTGAGCTGAAGCCATTCCACTTCACCCTCCGCCCCTCCCTTTAGTCACCCATCTCTGAAAGGCTGTGAAATTCAGGCTGAAGCTTGGGTTTATATCTCTCTTTGTACCACATAAGCACAGCATATTAATGTCCAAAACACCTTAAATTATCTATTATTACATGTCTTAGCTTACTCTTATAATTTAGAGTCATTTCTGTGTGTGAGAGGGAGGATCTCTCTGTGTCCGTCTCCCCCTCTCCCTCGTTATCTTTGCAGCTGATGAGGCAGAGCCAAATGTTTATGACAGATTAGATGGGAGAGGGAAGTGATGTCATCTAACTTCTTTTTGTATCTGTAGCTTAGCTGCTCCTGCCAATGCAATCTACAAGTCTGCAGAAGGTTTAGCAGCTGGGGCCCTTTAGTGGAGTTTGGCACTGCAGGGAACTCTTCCCAAGGTCTCTCTTTGGAGCTATAATCAGGAGCAGTTGTAAAGATTACCCATCCCTCTGAGAATTTCACCTGTCTCCCCCTCCTCAGCTCAGACCGGCAGCACCTCTGAGGCAGCACCTTGTGCTGTGACACAAGCAGAACATGATGTGAATTATCAGACTCAGGGGGGGTGAGAATGTTTTCCTTTTTAGCACACAGAAGGTCTGTGATTTACAGCTTTCTGTAACTTGAAGACAAACCCTGCTTTGCTTTTATTGCAAATATATGCCAGCAGAATATTTTAGGAGCTCTAGCATCAGACCTTTACCTCCGTAAGCCTTTCATCCTCTGTTATTCTTCATCCCCTCATCTATCCATCCATCTTCCTCAGGGAGAAGTGTTTTGGTTTGGTTGCTATATATGTCAGCCAATGTAGAACAAAGGTATTTTCACATCCCCAGTGGGATTACTCGCTGGCCTAGTGTTATTACCGCTCCTGTGATGCGTTATTTTTTGCTGTTGGGATAGATTGACCTCCTGGTTGGAGCACAAATGGCTGCCATGATTCTTGAAACCAGCTAAGTGTATACATATGCACCTAACCGAAAATATCTCTACTCATTACCCGCGCCATTGTCATGTGATCAAACGCCTTAAAGGATGAGAGACGTGTAATTGCTGTCAGAGTTCTCTTAAAATGAGTGTTATCACTCATTTGAGGGACGGGTTCTGTTTCTGCTGTCTGATCCAACAGATAGGAGATTTATTAAAGGAGATATTGGAAGATATTGTAACGTCGTTAGGTACATCCAGCTGCTTTCCACCACCTCCGCCTTTCCAGCGTCTCAGAAACATGGGAAAGAAAGTGGGAAAGGGAAAAAAAAACAATCCAACACATCACAGCTCATGTATTTATATATATTCTGCCTTCGAAGGTGCAGCCTGTGCTAAAGCCCCCAGTGAACCCTGCATGTCAGTTTGTCGGTACATGGCTGCCACGTCTTTCAAGCAGCCGAAATCAAAGGAATAAATCATGATCTTACATCCATGCGCCGGTGGACTTATTGCTGTTTTGTGACCAGAGGTGAATGGTACCGCTGTTTTTAAAAAGCCATGCGGTGGTGGTGCCGGGGCGGCAGCCAGGCATGAGTGCAGCCTTGTCATAGGCCCGTATAATAGGGGGTGCATCAGTCCTTCTACTAACTAGTCAGCAGGGAGGACCCCACCACCGCCGCCACCACCCCCACCCGTGTCTTTCATCTACCAAGCCCCCCCCTCCAGCTCTGGAGCCCAGCCTCTGCCCTGCCTATCGGCCAGCGCCGGCTGACAGCAGCCCTCTCATCAGGCTGTCAGGCCTATGCTAACAAGGAGCTATCCATCCACCGTGCCCTAGAGTGCCAGCTGTCTCCTGGTTTCCAGCTTTTTTCCTCTGTTGTTCCTCTTCTCTCCTTCCCTAACTTCTCTTTGCCTCTGCCGGCTCTCTCTATCTTAGTTATACTTTCCCTGTGACATATTATTTTTCTGTCCATCTGTCTCTCACTCTCTCGCTACATGTCTTTCCTTCTGACATTGTCTTCCTCTTTCTGGAAGTCCTAATGTGTCTTTCAGTTGTTGGGCAACTGCAGAACATCAGAACATCCACCACCCCCTTCTCAGAGAATCTTCCCCTCCTTTCCCTCAGTAGACCTACCCTTCTCCATGTGTCCTATGCGTTTTTTTTGGTTGGACCGTATATGTGTAACTGTGTGCATGTTACCTACACTCGCAGGCGTTTGCCCCTCATGCCTTCTGTCTTCCTGTGAGACTCAGTTGTCATGTGTAAACGTGTGGGAGGCCGGGTGTTAGCTGCTACATGCAGCACCCTGCATGCCCTTTCTTTCTCTCCCTATGCAACATACCTGTTCGTGGTACACTTGTGCCCTTACGAGGCTTGACACCAGCGTTTGTCAACACGGTTGAAAGCAGAGCGTGCATAATTGGTGACTTACTCAGAGCCGAGGTGGAGGGAGGGAAGAGCCAACACAGCGATAAGGTAACCGAATAAATGAGAAAGAAGAAGGAATCGTAACAAAGAAACAAAATGGGAAAGGAAGGAGATGCCTTGATTTTCAAAGATCTTCATAACTCTTGAAGTTTTTTAGCTATTGTTAAATAACGTCTAAAAAAAAATGTATTTGTAGGGATTTTATGCGATAGAATATAAAGTAATATTTATTTATGAACTATTAGATAAATTATATGTAATTAAAATTTCTTTTAGGCCTCCAGAGAGCATTATTAAAGATACATTTTGACCTTGCTTGACTTTGACTAGGCCGTTGAAACACGTATTAACATACGTAGATCTCATCTGTTTATTTAAGCTCTGACTGTTTGCAGCATCCAATACATGTAGCTCCAGCCACATTCCAGCTAACTTGTCACTAATGAAGGAAGCCATCTTTGTAAACTCTAAGTTTAACAGTGGGTTTGTGTTTGAGTAGATCAGAGTTTTTCAATCCTGGTCCTCAAGGCACACTGCCCTTCATGTTTTAGATGTTTCCCAGCTTTCACACACCTGTTATCAATTGATAGCAGATTATCAGGCTTTGCTGAACTGCAATCATCTGAATCAGGTGTGCTGAAGCTCAGAAACATCCAAAACATGCAGAGCAGGGTGCCCTGAGGACCAGGGTTGAAAAACACTGGAGTAGATTAACAACTGCAGTTTTTCCTTAGAGATTTTGTTTTACATGTTTACCAATAAAAGTCCTGTTTGTCTCATTAGAGTAGAATCGCTTCTGTTACATTTTTGCTGTGCATCAGTTGTGGACAGCTACATACAGGGACACTTTTCATAAAGCTAGATTTGTGCAGTGCATGTACAATTGTTGTCCTGCCAACAACATTCCCAACTGTGTTGTGGATCTACAGTATGCAGCTCTTCATGAATGCTTCCCTTATAAAGATTCTCCTTCTACACCTTCTTGGTGGGAATATTTGTGCTCTTTGAAATGAACAAAGGATATAATATGTTTTATAACCAGACCCCTTACCTATTTTCCTTCCAATGTATTTTTTTTAAAGTTGTTTTTGAGTTCTTACAGCACTAGTGACTGCTTTTTTCTGACAGCAAGCTGACAGGAAAGGGGGTAAGAGAGAGAGGGAAAAACATGCAGCAAAGGACCGCAGGCCTGATTCGAACCTGGGTCAGCCACATAAAGGACTAAGTCCTCCGTACATGGGTCTTGTGCACTAACCACTGCACCACCTGCACGTCCTTTCCTTTCAATCTTAACCACTGCACCTGTCTAAATCCTTTATGCTTGAGGTATCCACAAGGTCCAAATTACCTTATTTTTGCTTCTACTCCCCTCCTCATGACCTTATTTTCCAGGAATTTTCCTAATTACGTGCACGGAAAAACATTGTGGACCAGCGACAGCTCGAACTGGCGAGAGTTTGCAAATCTAAATATCTAGAGACGTCTGAAAATATCAGTACGATCAGCACATGAAGAACAACTCTTCGAAAGAAGCTACTGTCACTCCTAGATGACACAATGAGGCTTTGAAGACGTTGGAAACAGCTGTCTTTTACTTCTACCTCAATCCGCTGAGTGTTTTAAAAAAGGCCTTAAAACATTTCATTTTAGCAAAACTTTTGGTCCCCTTTAAATGTTTTTTTTCTCTTTTAAAACAGCTTTTATTATAATTATATATTTTTTTGTCATTATTATTATTATTTTTTATGTATATCTTTTTTAATGCTTTTCTTTTCTGTAGTACTTCGAGGTCCTTTTGATGAAAAGTGCAGTATAAATCAAATGTATTATTATTATTCTATGTGTAGTGTGGTATCGTCAGCTCCCTTTCTTTGCGTACTAGAGTCAGCTGGATTATTCAGTACAGCGTGGAAAATGCTGCATGGAGTATAAGAGCTGCAAAGAGACGTGCATCCATCATTACCCAGCCTTTAGGTGTTTCATGCAGCCGTTTGCTCACTAATGTTCTCCAACAAACATCTCTGGCCTTCATAGAACAGCTATATGTTGCATATATATGGACTTCTTTTGGAAAACCTATAGAGGAAGATGTTTGATGTAGGAGCATCAGAATAAACTGAGCTGAAAAAGAATGAAACTGCAAAATCTGATTTTTACAGGAAACAACTTTGAAAAAATAATTATTTTCTTTCATCCTAATAGTAAATAGTGTAGCTGTAGTATCAAGAAGTATGAAAATGTTCAGTTGGTATAAATACTGTTAGCAGCCCCTTTGGACCTGAGCTTGGAACTTTGTGGGGATGGGGTTGGAAGGAAAAGCCTAGTTGAGGGGAAATGAGCGTTTAAAGCTGGTGTGAGAAGGTCAAGAGCAGCTATGTTGATACCATTCCTCCTGTCAAATTAAATTACACTGCCTGCAGCAGCAGCCATTTTTCCTGCGATCTGTTTTCTTTACAGTCAGAACAAGTCCAGTTAGAGAAGTAGAGTATATTTTACAGCTTTAAGTCTGCTTTACTGTCTGTTGCAAAGTCCGTGAATGAGATTCAGCAGTTTCATGTTTACTCCACATCCAGTGAAGAATAACAATGTACAATAGGTTCAATATGATGTTGGCGGCTATTTCAGCTGCTAGGCAAGATGCGCATATTAGATTTCTTGAGAACGTATCCCTTTTTGCTGAGCTGTTTGTTACATTTGGAAAAGAAGACCTTCAATGTTTGACTAACTAAGGGTGAAATTAAGGGAAATGGTGATAAAGAAAAATGATGCATGGGATATATGGAAATTTTCCCCTCCTCCTTCCCCTCAGTTGCACACAACACACAGGTCAGGGAATACTGGAGAAATTTAAAGCAGGGGTAGCTTCTAAAACAATATTCCAAGCTTCAACCGACTCAAAGAGCTCTTCTCAATAAGTTACCCAAAAAGACTAGCTTTCAATCCGTCAAAGAAAAACTGTCCAGATCAACAGAAAAGTAGGGCAAATAAAGCATTAGTCAGAGAAGCAGCTTAGATGGCTGTAGTGAGTCTGGAGAAGCTCCAGAGATCCACATCTCAATAATGAAACCGTTATTCCAGTGAGGGCTCCAGTCATATACCCACTATCACACCATTCCCATAGTATAAAACATGGAGGTGGCAGTATTATGCTGTGGGAGTACGTTTCTTCAGCCAGGACAAGGAAAACCTAGAAGCAAAGCTTAAAGACCCAGGGAGAGGTTCACCTTCTAGTAGAACAACAACCCTAAACCTCCAGCCAGAGAGGAATGCTTCATATCGCAGCATATTTATGCATCAGCTTTGCCCAACTACAGTCCAGACCTGAATCCAAATAAGAATCTGGGGCAAGGATCAAAAATTGACATTCACAGACACTGTCCGTCCATGCTGGCTGAGCTTTAGCTGTACTGTAAAGATGAGTTAAATAAATACAGACTATAGATGTGCACAAGCTGGTGGACACCTCAAAATATGTAGCCCTTTCTGTAGAAAAACACTTTTCTCCAACTCATGGTGGCTGAATACAGCTGGGCACAGCTAACAGGTTTTAGTTAGTAAATATTGGTTAAAACCATCTATTGCATCAGTTTATTTCTTTTTAGTTTGTTTTACCTTCTGTTGGTCTAAAGCATAAAATTCTAGTGAATTATATTGAAACTGAATAAGTTTGAATCGTTTTAGCAGTCGTTAACAGTATTTAATTATTTCACGCTAATGGGTATAATATTTTGCTGATATCCTGAGCTTCCTACATGTTGTCACACACGGGGCTCCACTTTGAAAGCAGGAAAAACAGTACATTACATAACCTTCAGGCCATGTTATACTGATATGTAGCATCTTTTTTAAAAATCACTTACACTTTGTTCACATAAAGTAGACTTTTCTTGTCAGAGCTGCACAATACATTGAGTGTTCATGTGTGAAATTTGACAGGCTCAAAAGACCAAGAAAGCTTGGTGTTCCTTTATATTTAAGGTGGTATATGTAGATTAACACTCTGCATGCAAAAGATGCAACTCAACAGTTGGGTGGACTTTGGCTTCCCCTGATCTCCATCCATGTTGCAAATTTTAGTGATTAAGATACTTTTTTTAAATTATAACTTATTGGAGTAAAACTACATGATATTTTGAGCTCTGCATTCTTTGCATCAAATATGAATGAAGCTGGAGAACTGACCATGGGATGTGGGAAGTCTCAGGATCCTGTTTTGGAGCTTACATCTATCTTTTATCTTTATTCCTGCCAACTTTTCCCTCCTCCCTTTCTGTTATTCAGTCCCTCCGTCTGTCTCCTCCTAGTCTGATCGTCCTTTAGTCTCACTGAATGGGTCCAGCGTTAGTTTGGGCACTTTCCGCCTAAGCCACAGCACACTAAAAAGCTCTCAGGGCAAAACCAAAGACCTTGACTGCTTTTTGAAGCAGTCTGTCGCTGTATAATCGGTTAGCTTCTCTCAGCGGAGGGGGCAACACACAAGCACACACTCAGCATAAGAGGCAGGCAGCCCCTCATTACCGGGCAGAGCCCTGGTCCCCGAGGACTGGACCCAGCACCTAATCCTGTATTTGTTCTTGGGGACTGTATCTGTGATTCTCCATTGAATGGAATATTAAGCACCCAGGTCTTTTGTGGAGCGTGTAAGCCATTTGGCTCCACTCATCTATTATTTATCAGCCTGGCAAATATTTTATCAGCCGTAGCCTCTTATGACCCACTCTCATGTGAAGCTCTCCTCTAAATGAAGAAAAAAAAAAGTGTGGGGGGGAAGTATGATTTCTTTTTTCCTTTTCAATTTATCTCCCGTTTTGCTTTTTGCCTCATTTGTTCTAAAACCTGCACAAGGACACAGGGGTTTGTATTAATCTGAGTTTGGGAAACAAATATGTGAACTATTCCTGTGGAGTTCTTTCCAAGTTGCTTTATCTGAGGCGCACCGCTGCCTCCATCGCTTTGGAGATAACAAATAAAAGAGGAGCAATATCTAGATTTACGTTATAAATCATAATCTAGGTTTCGGACTCCCTTCCAAGCCGGCTCCCCTGAGCCCAGCCACCCCGCCTGAGAGGGAGAGAGGCAGAGAGAGACTCTTGTTTTCACTTTCAACCTGAGAGTAAATCATGCCAGTTGGGGGGCTCACCTTGAGGCCTGGTGGAGATAATTGGAGTTGGTTAGCGAGGTGTTCTGTGCCATTACCTCCTGGTACCAGTGAATGGCTGGGGCTTGTCTCGCACTCCCAGAGGAGGAATACACCCGCCTGTTGGCTCCTCACTCAGCCTGCGTGTGTGTCTCAGTGAAGGTCCGCAGGCAGATCGGTGACCCCACTTCATCACGATTTAATGGCCCCCTTACGAGACGGAAGAAGGGTGTGATAGTTTTGATAGCCCTCCTTTTCACCGAGCGTCTCAGTGCGGCTCATTAATATTCATCGCATTGATTTATTTTCAGAATTAACAGAAGAAGAAAAAAAAAACTGTTTGCCAAGAAATTAATCCTGACAGGAGTGTGGCATTGTTGTTTCATTTCCAGACAGCAGGAAGCAGGAATATGCATATGCAGATACACAGAGCAAGACACCAATTAAATGTTGATTAAGTCTTAAGTATTGTGGGACTCTGTGTATGAAAGACAATAAGAAAAAATCATTGTTTTTTTTGTTTTTTTTGTTTGCCGTCTGATGTGAAAAATGAAAGCGGTTAAAACAAATTGGGGGGGAGGGGGGTGATGGAAACACAAACACATGAATGCTTCTTTTCTTTTTTAGATGCCCGAGTTTTATCACAGGGTCCCCCCCCCCCTTGTCTTCTTCTCCTCCTCTGGCAGCGGTTGTATTCAGCCACCACGAACTCCGGCTTTTGGCCGGTCAATTGTGACACTCTGTGTGTCAGCGAGCGCGGGGGGGGGGGGTCTCCGGGTAGCTGTGCGTGTGTGATAGTGTGTGTCCGCTTCACACTTTGGCTGTAAAGCTGCAGCGGTATAACGGCGGCTGCTGCTGCAGGGGTCCCGGCGGTATTGGCCTAGCCCGCAGTCTCTCTTGGCTAACTCATGTTTCATTCTTTGGCAATTTGCCCTAATGAAGTCCCGCAGGAGCCGCTCAGACCTCTGTTCTCTTTCCATATTTAATCATGTTATTTTAATCTGGGGGATGAGCTAACGCCTCTGTCTCCTGCTGCGTCTCTGGGTGTGTGCGTGTGTGTGTGTGCTGCAGGTCATTACTATAGTTGAGTTTTTGTGACATGTCATGTCAGGAAAGGCGGGGGACGCTTGCTTTAAGACAATGGGAGACAATGACTTTAATTCTAAGTGTAATATTGGTTTGACAATGTAAAAAGCAGCTTTGAAAAGCAATGTCATCCTTACACGATTGCGTCTCATTATTTGTTAAAAACGAGGTTAATTATTCCATATTTTCCCCTGTAAATTCTCAGTTTGGGTAGTTGGGGTAATTTTGATTTTTATGGCTGCTGTCAGAGATGGTTTTGCTTTTCTTTTGTCATCTCTTTTTGTTTAGGTCACAGAACAAGATTCTTGAAATATGAACACTCTATCTTCATTGTTTCCTCATTTTTCAATTGGTGATAAACCATTTTAAACTTTAAAATCCAAATATAGAACAAGGCTAAAAGTTAAGAGAATATTTGTCTATTTGGGATCTAAATGTTCATATACTTTTTATCTTTCTCTCTCCTGTTGTCGTTTTCATTAAGGTTTTTCCATTTTTGGTTTGAGAAAAGATTCTTTCTTTTCGAACACTGAACTTTTTTTATTAGTAACCTAATCACAAAAACCTGTCAGGTAAATATTAAATCATACATAAGAGAAAACTCAGTAATTGAATGTATGTATTAAATGGATTTACCACATAGAGTGGGTGATATCTTTCAGATTAATATTTAAGTAATCCCAAATTAATTTCCTTAAGACAATGACTTAATTATCTTCAAATGGATGTTTAACATTGAAATGTTTCTGTGGCTCATGCAGTCATGAGGAAGATGGCTGGCTTGACAGTTGACCAAGATGCGGCCTGAGCATATTTTAGTTGTGATTCCATTGAAATATGTTTTGTTCTGAGTGGAATTATTTACCTGTTTGAATAAAAGTCAAATTGAAGGAAAATAAATAAAAAAGGAAAGTTTAGTGGAAGAAAAACCTGAAGAACATCACAAACAACATAGATAATTTCAGGCATGAGAGGACTTAGAAATAATGTGAGTTTGGAGGAGAATCGCAGAGCTAAAACACAGATGTAGGGGGAACAAGCTACAGCTGGTTTTTTAATGTGAAGCCACCCTTACATTAGCTAGTGAAGAACCAGGCCTTTGCAAAGTGGTCCAAATGTCTTTTTAGATGAGAGATTTAATTTCTTATTTTGAAATCTAATCCTATAGGTAGATCCTTACTCCTCGCAGATGTAGGAACTTCTGCTAAAAGACCTCCAAACAAGTATTTAGTGTACATACTGTGCAGTAGATGGACATAGCTTACTGTTAGCTGCAACTTTGTCTTTAAAATCCTTATTTTATTGATTAGTTTAATATAGAAATTAGAAATTAAATAAAAGAAACTGAATTTTGAGATTTCATCAACTGAAATCCACAATCATGCCACGAGGTGACTAAATCTATATGAATTTTTTGTTCTGAAATAAATTTGTGATTTAATTCATATTCAGTGACATCCATATATATTATTTAAATCTTAAAGTAAAGCTTATGTTTTTAAACCAGTTTGGTTGATAGAACATTTATTTGTCTGGAAAGTTGGGTTTTAGTCGTCTCTTGTGTTTTTTTTTTGTTGTGTAGTTGACTGCATGCATCCACGGTGCAGCAGCTTTGCTCTTTCCCATGTACTGGCAGCACATCTTCATCCCGGTCCTGCCTCCGCATCTTCTGGACTACTGCTGGTAAGCCTGACCACCCCTAAAACACAAACACAATCATCACCAACATGAGGGAAAAAAATCTTCCTTTTTTCCCTCCGCTGCTGTCTCTTTGCTGTCCGCACCTGATGCTCAGCCTCCACACGCAGACGTACAGCCCCACACAGCGCATCATGTACAATTATGCATCAATTTTAGCCACTAACATCCCCGTGTTAAAGCATAGCCACACATGTTCACACGTTCTCCCACACAGTATTCATGTTCTCTTACGTACTCCTTCCCCAGGGCTGCTCCGCTCATAATGAACGGACCAGATCACCTTACTCTATATTTCATGGCAGTTCTAAGCGGCACGCTCTCATCATCGCCTGAACTCTCTCAGGGGTTCATTACCTCCCTTCCAACACAAATCCAACAAATCTGAACGGACTTGATTGAAACTGAACGAAGAGCAGAAGTAGTGTCTACAAAATCTGCATTCGTTCAGGTTAACTTTGCATTAGTGCAGATGTAGCGTACATGTGTGGACGTCACTATGTGTAAAAGGTTGAATCGGATTGCTTGTGCAGTGCAGAGCTTTTCCAGGAGGGAGGAATCCACTTAGAGAAACTATTCTTCACTGACAGGGAAATGTGATTTCCATCACTCTGCAGAGACTCATGGTTACCTTATTAAATAACCGGGTGTCTTCCATTCCCTGATGTAATAACTAAACTACATTAGATGTTCGCTGTGTTTCTCTACATTACATCTGAAATTCTGTAACTCGGAGCTGGATGTTGAATAAACAGTACAGGCCTGCCTTTTTTTAGTCTGTTTTCTTTAAGGTGATTAGAAGCCTTTGGTTTATAAAAGACCCCAAACACAAACATACTGAAGTAGAGGACTGGAACATCCCAAAAGCTGCCTCTATGTCTGCTCACTTTGCTTTTCTATGACTAATTAATTAGATTTTCTATTGTTCCTACACAAGTAAGCCATCTCTAAAGATGTTGAAAACCACATTAAAAGGCAAAATATATGTTAAATAAATATATATATTTAATACAGAAATGTCCTCCTATTGACCACTCAATGTATTTGCCGTTCTTTGGCCCTAATGCTTGGTGTGGGTTTCTTTTGCATGGCCACCTACATCAGTGTGACACTGAGGCTATGAGCCTGTGGCTCTGCAGAGATCGTAATGAAGCCCAGCTTGTTTTATTATTATGCATTGTTTGGTCTGGTGCTTATTTCAGGAGAGTTTTGGAGGTAGTCGCGCCCAGTGATACCATGGGTAATAAACAAGATATTATGATTCAGCAGTTTTTGTTGCCGGTACATCTTCTAGGAAGTAAACAGAAGTAACCATGAAGGGCTTGAAAATGTCCTAATGATATCTGCACTATTTTTGGGCTCCATAAAAAAATCAAATATGACATGGCTCTCAAAATCCTGCCTGTTGAACCTTCACACTGCACCTCAGATATCTATCTATCCATCTATCCATCTATCCATCTATCTCTCTATCTCTCTATCTCTCTATCTATACTATGAAGAAAAAAAACTAGGAATAATCCTGTATTTCCTATTTGATTTACAACTTTAAAATTGGAAGGTCAACTCAGAAAAAATAAGTATTTGCCTAGAATATCCTGATCAGCGCACCTCTTATTTTATTCTATCCAATAAGGTGACTGTAATGTTTAGTTATTTGGAAATATTTAAAGATGGACATCATTGTAATAACAGATTTCCTGTATTTTCTACATCCTCAGTGCTCCGATGCCATACTTTGTGGGCGTCCACTATAGTCTACTTGAGGTATGTTACTGTTCATTTTTCTATAAAACCATACCATAGTGTCATGTGCATGTTTAGCTTATATCTGTGTTTCCAAGGAGTGGATGGAAATGTGCAAACCGTTTTTGATCATTTATCTTGATTTGAGATTTTTCAATAAATGCTGAATCTCTTTCACTGTGTCATAACATAAATGAATGACAACTCCATTCTAGAGGAGTTCATTTTAAAGGGATTTTGCCATAAACTGAGATATACCTTTTTCACAAACTCCAACTTTATGTTATGCTTAAAACAGCTCATTTTTTTCTCTAGGTCTGTTTCAACTCTATATTGCTTGTGTGCCTCGGCTTCTGAACCAAAAGTACAAAAGGCAGAGACAGAAAGGCAGAAAAAGCATCTGCAAACAAAGAGCTTTTCTTCTTCATTGTTAAACCCTCTGTTGGTTGGGGAGCAGGCCGTCATCAGTGCGCCTGTTTTATGTGAACGCATGACGCAAGAACGCACACTTTTTAACACTCATGCGCGAGTGTGACTTTCTAGGTGTGTGTGTGTGTAATTGCCTATAATGTTATGCACATGTGTGTTTTTGTGCATGTGCGTGGGGGTGTGTATGTGTGTGTGATACTTGTATGACAGTTGCGGCGGTGGCAGTATTTATCACACTCTGCATCCGTGACAGACCTTCTTTCCGCCACTACATAATTAGTCCAGATCAGCATGTGAGCCTCCGCTGCACAGGCTGTCACAAAAGTGACAAACTAGAAATTCACACACTATGCTGCCTCCAAACCCGCACACACACACACACCACACACCTGCCCACATCCTTCCTGCACCACACTGAAATAATTGTTGAATTTGTCGCCATCAGGATGCACACGGCACAGCACAGCATCACTGGGCTGCTGTTGATGCATGATGTTTTTGGTTCTGTAGAAAACGCTCCTGGACTCCAAATGTTTCCTCTCAGCCACATTATTTGTTTCCCATACATCTGCTACATAAAGCTGGTCTGCTATTATATATTCTCCTTTCCCATTTTATTTTTTTAATCATCTACAAGTGAGAAAACTGATTTTCCAGGAGAATTTGTGGTTATTTACTTGAAATGACTTTGTCCCCGTATTAACTCGAAGTTCAAATCCTATCTTAATTTCACACCTCTGTTTAGTTTATTTATGTAGAGCCAGTTTCCATTACATGTTAAGACATCTTACAAAATAAATCCAGTTCATTTCGGGAACTGGAAGTGAGTCCATCGCTATGGAAGAATCTTGTTCTTTTCTTCTTAGCAGAATTGTTTGCATTCAGCCACATTAAAGGTTTTTTCCTGTTTATAGACATGCCACAGATCTTAGTTTATATATTCTTATAATTTTGAGCAATTCTTGCTGATGCGGTTCAAATTATTTTGCTGCTGCATAAGCCAATTATTTAAGTTTAAGGTGACAAATTGCTGGACAGACTATGACTCAAACTAACGATTGTCTATGGAAAAGGTTCCTTAAAGATTTTTTAAATGAAATTAAAGCAGGTGAAACCAAAAGTTTTCCACTTGAGGATTTCTGGATAGAGCATATTGACAGACGAAAAAGATTGTTCATCTTAAATGCAAAATATTTTTAGATTTATTTCTACAATTTTATGTATAATTACTGCTTTAATTGGGTCTCTCTGTCAGCAGGCATGTTTTACAGTCTCTATGCTACAGTTAATGATTAATCAATCACTAAATTAGTTTCAATAATTTATTAATAACGATTAATCCCATTAATTGTTTCAGTCCTAGGACAAACATTCTCCTTCAGGAATTTTAGATGGAAATTAGAGTTATAAATGTCTGTCAGTTTAATCATCCAGCAAAGCAGCCCCATACCATTACGCTACCACAACCATGTTTTACTATAGTCATGATATTCTTCTTTGAAATGAGCATTTCTCCCAATGTAACAGTATGCAAACCTTTTATACAATGTTTTTTTTTCCTATTAAGCCTTTCAACAATATATTCTCTTCAATCCCTGGTTAAAAAATGTGGGATAGAGCTAAGTGTTATTGTTGGTCAGGAGTAGTTTGGGGTTTGGAACCATTTTTCCCTATAAAGTCTCTCTGGTTCCCAAACCTTAGACATTGTATTTCTTTTGTTTAACTTTTCCCAGACTGGTTCTCATCTGCTTTAGAGCCTGATTAGATCTGGGAGGGATGAGTTGCTCATTGAGATCTTTTATCTTGCTTTGCACCGGTGGATTGGTTCTATTTGAGTAATCTCTTAATTCTGCAGCTCAGGCTGTAATCAGGTGTAGCTGCGGCTCCTAACGATGAACAAAAGAAAATATTCTCAGTCACTTTTAGCTCGTTTATTACCGATTGGCTTCGGATAGCTATTCTTCTTCTTGACTTCCTTTGTTCACTTTACCTCTGTTAGTGATGTTAGTGATGCCCAAAGAAAACTGTGAGGCTTAGAATATTTTTTCCCAGTCCTGCATTTTGGTAGGTATTCTCTGTAATATATACAAACCATTAATAAAGAACCCCAAGTATAATGATTAAATAACATATCATTACTCTGATTACTTATTTTGCATAAGTATTTTCTATTAGTATTAATAATAGAAAACTTTTAGATCATTATCTGATCTAATTGGGTTTAATCTTTCCATTTTTTTGTTTGATATAAGTACTTGCTATTTTAAAATGTTTTTTTTTTTGAAAAAAGAAATATTTGTTTTATTCTTCAAAATACTAATAAATATTTCCACATCATTCAAAATAAAAAAAAAATAAAGTTAAATAATTTACTTTACTTTAAATGACACTTGGTCATTATCACACAAAGAGGTTCTTCCATACTTTTAACTGACAAAATAAAGAAAAAAATTTTCTTATAATTTTTTTATTAACACAATGTGATCTGATTTGCGTTGAGAAATGCATTTTGTTGGTGGAAAAATAATATAATAAGATGATATGGATTTTCAGTCAGAGCTTTTACGTGTCTTCAGATGCTCTCCTAGCAGTCTTTCTGTTTGCTGTTTCTTTCAGCTGATCACAGAATCAGTTCCTCATTAAGTAGAGTTTTGCATGCTTGTGTCGGCACTCAACAGAGAGTGGAACGAGACAGAGACATAGATTTCTAGTCTCTTGATTACTTTCCAACACTATATACCGTATTACCAAGTTTTTCTTCTGTCCACAGCTGCTCAAGATCACACTCCACATTTTGTCTTTTAGAGAGTATGCAGTCGCTCACTGGAGGATGTGGTCATTCTCAACGTGGACACAAACACCATGGAAAGCCCCTTTGATGACCTGCAGAACCTTCCTAGTGATGTGGTGAGAATCGCAAAAAATAAACACCACCAAAAACACTGAGGCTTCTTTTGCATCTCGGGCTTTATGGTGTCATTCCACATGCAACACATCAAGGTTATTTTCCCCATCTCCTCACCACGTAATCTCACTCTCACATCTCTGCCCACATGTGCACACAGATCCTCTCGCACACCCACATCCAGAAACTTGTCAAAGTACAGCTCTGTCCCCTCCCCACATCATTAATGACTGCAGTTCTGGCTTCTTAGATTGTGGCTGTCTAAAGTAAACTCCCGTCGCGTCGTATGACGCTTGAGGCAGACAGCATTCCCCGACCATCAGAGGCTTGTGGGAAAATGTGAAACTCCTTTCCCTTCATCTTCATCCATTCTAATCATTATTTCACAAAGTCTTGCCTTGCTGCCTGCCCACTGGCACGTTTCTGAGAGATAGGAGGAGGGAACAAGGCAGAGAAAAGAAAAGAAAAGGCAGAGATGGGTGATTTTGTGGGGGGGAGAGAGTGGGAAGAAAGGGTCCAATTACCAGTGTGGGCAGTGAAGCCACCTGCCAGCGCATCGTCTCTTTAATTAATGGAGCACTGACGCTGGTCAGTGCTACAGGAAGCATCACCATGGCGTCGGGGTCACTCACACTTTTACACACATCCACAGCCATGGAGAACAACACATGTGCTTGTCTCCCTTGTCTTTGTGGAAGCAGGAATCTGTTTGTTTAGTTAGTCTTCACAGTGTGTGTATTAAAGCTCCTCTGCGAGGCGCTGGGATCCCAGCTGAGGCTGTGGATGCACTATTACACACGCTGCTAACAGCATACGCTCAGGTTCCACTGCCTACTGGACTCCTTCCCCCAGCAGCAGTACATAATTCAATCTACTGCCCAGCAGACCCCAGACCTGCTCAAACTCCCACACTCCTCTGGTTTTCCTGATTTAGAACTGCTCTGCCAACACTGACTGCTAGTGCGTACCAACGTCTCTTTGCCTCGTGAGTTCTTTTCTGCACTTTATAACATTTTCTGCCGACTTTCAATCCTGTCTGCCTGCCTTATTGCTTCCCCGGCTGCTTGGGTTTCATGGCACCTGTCTGCCTACATGTCTCTCTCACAGCACTTCCCACCAACCTGGACGTCTCTTGCACCCGCTGTTTGCTTCTCATACTTCTCTGCCTGTGTGCCTGTCTGGCTGCAGTACCGTCTTCTCACTTCCTGCCTGCTCGCTTTTCTGCACCTGGGGACTGAAGCCCTAAATTAAATAGCAAACTGAGTTTGTCATAAAAAGAGTGGAAGCTTTTGAAAAGCGACAGAAGCAGAGAGAAAAGCCTTTGTCTTTTCGCCGTGTGATAAATTAAGTGGCAGGCTCAGTGCCTTTTTGCTTTGATCCCCTGCTCACCAATTTTTTCCTGACTAATGACAGAACATAGCTCGCATATCATGTCAAATTACAGCACCTGAAACAGCAACTTTGCTGACATTAATATATTTATTGGAACAAATTGTTGTTGTTGTTTTTATTCCCATACAGGTCCCCCCCCCCCTCCTGTCTCCTCTTATCTATTCACAGAGGCTAGCAGATTAATAACAAAGCGAGCAGGTACTAATTGAGTGGAATTCCAGGTCTCTTGTTAGTTTGCTTGTTAGTGATGAGGACATGCCACATGGCATTTGATGTTAGTGTTTGCACACAAGGAGATGTTAGAGGCATTGTGCTGTCTGTTGAACTGGGGCCTGATTTCCTGATTAATGCTGAGCGGTTCTCTGTCTGCGCTCGGCTGCAGCATGTCGTTTCTGAGCTATTAAAAACCGCCCTTTATTTCTCTCCAATTCTCACTGTAACACTGGCTACTTAACACTCAGGATTATTCAGAGCGAAAGCCAGGCCCTGAGACCTATGGAGTCACAACGATCCTTACTTAAAAAGCTCTAGCTCACCTCCTATAAATATATGCAGCACCACCTGAATTAAAAGGTAAAGGCCACGGGCAAAATGTGTCTGAAATTAAGGTCCAACGGCAATGGAAAACAAAAATCGCTTCTGATGTTGATTTAAACAAACCTTTAGAGATCCATGTAATTACGGCGGTGCAGGCTGGCAGGACATGTGGAGCTGGTTACCTGGCCTGGCTGACCACTGGCTGTGCTTTTAGGGGGTTCAGAGTTCACAGTTGTCCTGAATTAGCTGCTCCCTTTCAGACAGGACCCCTATTCCAGCTCCACAAGTGCCCGCCCCATAACTGCCTTTTCTCGCAGTTTCACACATAATATTTCACATTTATTGACTATTACATATACCAGTAAGCTGGTAGCGGTTCCGTTTGGAAGAGAAGGCCAGATCTAAATGAGAGAGTAATTGGTAAGGGGTGCAAATGGATGCCATGATTCTCTGACAAGGACTTTAGAACTAAAATCCTTTTTTTTTTTAAAACACATTAAAATAAAAAAAAAATTACAGGAGGAAGTTTTTTTTTTTTTTTAAGTATCCCATCCCTTACCCACTACCTACTTTTATAATCTTCTGCTGATTTTTTTATTTGCTCTTTCAATGTCACAAATTTATACGATGCATAGGCCTACCATTAATGATACCATAGCTTTACATTAACTACTATCAACACACAATCCACATAAATGAACAAAAAAAGTGATGCTAAGCTTAAAATTATTCATACCCCTGGCAGATTTAGGTTAAAGTATCTGTGAATTGAACCTGTGTTTTTTTTTTTTTTTTGTCGACTTAACATTCTTTTAGGGTTTTGAAGCAGCGCAGCCAGATTTCTAAAAGATGATGAGGGACGTAAACATTACAGTAGGGTGATGGCAGAAAGGACTTTCCACTTTAAAAACAGACTAATCTTCCCAGATGACTTCTCAATGGCCAGCAGTTATATATATATTTGCTAACAGAAAAAAACTTTGTAGTATAATAAAATTTATTTTAATATCTAATTGTAATTGGTGCTTGGCTACCCTAGTAAATATATAACCCACACACACATCTTTGTATTTACACCTTGTCAAATCCAAAGTTTATCACTGTGCCTTGAAGAAACCATATTTTAAAACATTTGCCGTTAACATGATAATTTCTACTCTCCATACAGAAAGGCATATCAGTTTTTTTTAGATCCAACTCTTTTCTCACATCACATTTTGATAAAAACATGATTTTGTGTGTTAATAGAGAGTAAATTTATCGCTTTATACATTGTTTTTGCTTTCAAAAATGGAAACAAATTAATTAGTTTAAATTAGGTAGTAATTTTATATATATTTGTATTTTATTTTATGAAAAGTTGATTTTCCTTTTTTCTTATTTTTTGTAGGGAGTATTGCCTTCTAAAATGATTTGAATATAGCTTAATTAGTTCATAATGTTCATAATGTAATTATATAGAGACGTGTGGGGTTTAGATAGGACGGATTTATGATCAAAATGTTTTATATTACTTTGTTTTACTTCATCACTGTCAAAGCATCTTTTAATTTTGCGCATATCTGAGTTTACAAGATTTGTTAAATCTTACTGAAGCACTTTCTAAAGAATGTTTTTATCCCAAAACATAAATCTAAATATTGTACCAAATACAGTTTATTATTGTTGAAACACCATAGTGTAATTTTCATTAATAATAATAAAAAATGGGACCATCCAAGCAGGCCCTGAGGAACATCCAATGAACTTTTAAAAACAGCTCCCTAAAAAAGGAAAAGCAAAGAAATAAATCTGAGATTTTTTTTCAGTGATTTTTCTTTAAAATAATTTTAAATGTACTTACCAGGCTTTGAGATTAAAATAGATTAGCATTGTGCATACCTGGTAACAGCTAAAGGCCAGCCATTCTCTAATGTTCTCTATTGTATAAGCAGCAGTATAAACAGGCTGGTCTTTGAACTCCTATTTAAATCGCTGTTTATTTTACCCTTATTTAAATGACCTGATATCAGAATATGGAGCAATCTTTAAATTTCTTATAACATGTTTTACCAGTAATATGATTTGCTGAAAAACTGCTAAAGTTTAACCAAAAGTTGCGATGGTTTTCTACTTTTTAAATACCTTTCGCACCTTGTTTTGTCAGTAAAATCAGTGTGTTGACAAGCATGCAGAGAAGAAATACTCAATAAAACAAGAAGATCAAGGTACTTTTGTTGCTTTTTGTTAGATCCACATCTCCTCTTCCAACCGGAGACTGTGCTGATAAAGTTATAATTGACTTTTAGTTGGTGAAGTTGTTTACCTCGCTAGTCATTAAAACTATCCTAGAATAGCAAATTAGGAGTCGGTTAATTCGGAAAACAAACATTGTGTGACTGAATAAGGTTTTTATTTGATTCTGGCAATTGATCTCAAACCAATGACAGATTTTTTTTTTCATGTATTATTCTTTCTGTGCCACATTCAAGTTGAGCAGCTACAATGCAGCTTATATCTTTATTTTCAGATGCTCCTCTCTCTCTCTCTCTCTTTCTCACACATCACAAGCCTAATTCCTTCTATTCTCCTCCTCTCCGCCGCTCGCTGCTTTGCTGACACCGTGTACCCATACAATCCTAGCCTTCCAACATTTGATCATTTGTATTCCCAATCAAGGGGGGAGGGGGGGTGAGATTTACAGCACACACTCCTACTTCCTGTATTTCAAGCCCGCATTTGGAGGTTTACAAATGAATGAGGGGGTTGAGGTTGTATCTGCCGCGCCTCTCCTGAGATCACCTGGCACACTTAATCAAACATCGCGGCTTTAATTTGGGCGCTGACTTTCCAGGGAACAACATCTACATCATCAGCTACAGCAGAGCGCAGCAGACGGCTGGCAGCACTCGCATGTCGGTTTACAGATGCACTTAGACACCCATACACGCTGTCAACCAGGAATGTTCATCAGTGACACTCTGATATCCTTCTGGAGGAAACTTTTGCTTCTCTGATAGTTTTTGTCCATCAGATCCTCTGAAAATGATTTCAGTTTGAATTAAACAGAGTATTTAGCAGTCACCAGAAGTAAAGCCACTCTCATGCTCCGGTGTGGGAAAATGTGGCGTCCCGCCTCACATACATGCTGTACTCTAGCAGGAACAGTCCACAGAGTATAATAACAAGCTCCAAACAAAGACTCAGATGTCGTTTTCGTTGGCGAGCCTTTATTTTACCAGCTGCAAATGTCAGAGTCTGCTCATTTGACAATCATTTTTCCAGGTCGTTATTGTTTTAAAACAGCGACAAACTCATTCATTTGCTTTCACTGCTGTCCTTCGGTTTGCTCGTGTGGATTTTAAAAGCGGCACATTATTTCGCGCATTCAGCCGATCTACCGACGGTTCACTCCGGATTAGAAGTCAAAAAAAAAAAAAAAAAAGGGGAGAGAAGCAACACCCACTGCGATGGTTATTGAAGCGAGAGATGACATTTAGCTATAGTTAATTATGTATGCAAAACTCTGCCGCTCAGCTGCTATAAGAGGTCAGCTTGACAAAGTAACCCCACACCGGGGAGAAACTCATAGCCCTATTAAAACACACACACACACCGTTTCTCCTCCTCTCTGCTTTCCAACTTTTTCATTTTTGCCTAACAATTACTCGCTTTGCATTAAATCAACAAAAGATCAACTATTTTTGCACCTTTTTATTAACCTTTTCTTGTTTTCTACATTAACACTCATACTTCCAGTGAAACGTCGTGTAAGGTTGCCTAAAACTAAAAATAGGTTTCCTCCATCCTTTAATTTAAACTAATAATCCCTTTTACTGTGCAGCTTAATGGGTAGAAAGAAGGTTAATTGGGAAGTTAAATTATGAAATCTAATATTAATCTTTAGTTTAATGAATGAATCTGTTTCATAGATTTCCAAGTCCCATGCTCTTTGTGTGCATGTATGCATCTGCAGTTGTTAAGACCGCGCTGTAAGTCTGTTCTCCGTGTCTTTGTTCAGATTTGTGTGTTTGTGCGTACGCCGTGTGTGTACACTTCAGACTCCAGCACATCAAAAGAAAGTGGGAGATTTTCATAACTATTTTTTTTCTTTGTAGTTCTTTAATTGCGTCCCCATGGCTTTCTATCCCTGGACAGAAGCTTAAACAAAACACTTTTTTCTTTCTTTTTTTTTTTTGCGAGGAGAAAACTCAACTTTCTATTCCTTTTTTTTTCTTTTCCTCCTCCAACAACAGACAAGTGTCGGGGTCATTATTTGGGGGAGAGGTTTGCAATGTTGTTTTAACATTTTTGAGTATAATTCTAAATATATATTCAGGGCTTAGTGTAACTTGATTTACAGCTTTTTTTTTATATGTTTATTGCATGCAGAATTGTCAATCAGGTTTTTATTTTGTGGGCGTTTTCGTTCTTTTCTCTGGCATTAGTTGAAGTTTACATTTATATTAAGCAATATAAATGCTCTGATGCATATTTTCTAATTTGCTTTTAATTATTTGGGCTACATTTCAGCTATAATACATAAAAAAAACCCTGAATATTAAATATGTTTCTGGGTGGAGCACCTTTAGTTTATTGGACAGAGGTTTGTGTCAGTAAATCACTCCACAAGTTTTCTGGAGTTTTGGACTTTTTTTTGTATTTCTAAATATAAAACACTCAGAATTTATCGTTTGAAGCTTCTCTCTGTTTATTGGCAAGCTGTTTCTAGAATTTCTGCAGTGTCACATGCATTTAGATCAGGACTTATCATTTGAACTGTTAGATAAAACCTTATTATTTTGGACTGAAACATCATCAGAAGTTTCAATCTGAGCTGCAGATTGTGTCTGTGTTATAGTAACATCAGTGCATTACAGAAATCTGAAATAAATTTAAGCCTATTATGATTATTGTTTTCCTCATTATAAATCAAACACTTGTAGGATTTTTGTTGTTTTTGGGCTTCAGAATTTTTTGTTATTTTTTTTTATAAACTACTTGCTTTCATCTGCAGGAAAGTTTTTCTATTAAATGTATTTAAAAACAGCTTTTATTTATGCAAATTTAGAATGTAAAAATGAATTTATTATTAACAAGCAAACAGGAAAAAAAGATTTTTAAGAAACAAAAACTGTGACCCTAATTGTTTTTTGCAACAGAAAACATTTTCTCTGAAAACGTAAATGTAGTTCTTAAAAGCCACCTACAGATATTTCCATATATGTTAAAATGACAACTTTTATGGTTTTTATAAATCACCTGCACTCTAAAAATAATAGTTGAAATAAAGCAAAGAAATTTGGATCATTGAATACTTATTCTTTGTTGTATGATCCACAATTCTGTGCTTGGAAAGACATGGCAGGGGGAGTCCGTTTAGCCCACTCTTTACGGCCACCAACACTGCACAGCAAGCAGCACAGAGAAAGTTTTATTACAGTCATGTTTGCAGAAGATGTCGTCTCGAATTGGATAAAGGGACCGTACATGCAGCAGATGCTTGGGACAGTCGATATGCCCTATACATGTGAACCCACTTAAAGAGGACAGAAACCAATCACGAAAGAAGCAAGCAGGAAGTGTTGAGAAATAAACAGCTCTGTTTATCTATTGTCTGCCAGCCTAAAGCATAAAACTCAATCATAATAAGGCATGTTGGTAGATTACTCCTAATTTTCATCTGCTACCAGAAAAGTTACTAAAAACCAGCCTCACTCAAACTCAGCATCTGACTGATTAGAAATAAATATTTCTACCTAAATTGTGTAACTGAAAATTGTTTTTATTCTCTTTATTTTTATTTTAAACAGTGCAAATTTTAACATTTTAGTCCATTTGACTGAAAAAGAATCTGGTCATAAGAAACCTTTAAGATGTTTTTTTAATCATCTTTTGATTTAGTTTTAATTCTCTTTTCAAGTTACCTATATTTAGCTATATAGTTGGTTATACTTTTAAAATATACCAACTTAGGCAACTCTATTAAATAACAATAAATATTGCAGTTTTTCTTGCATTCAATACTTCCTGTTCTAAAGTGCGTCTAAAGCCAAAATGTACCTGTTTTGCACAGAATGTATGTCCTAAGGTGTGACCATTAATGAATGGCTGTGCGTGTGTAGGGTGTGTGTCTGTGGACAGCAGGGCCCTCAGACATTCTGGGCCCTCCACGCTCCACTGTCACCTATGGAGGTATCATCCCTTACAGTCAGACAGGTATCATGATTGCACCTGCTAATTATCATCTTCAGCTGGAGAGTTAAATGGAGATCTGTTCTATGTCTGACCTTTGACCTCGTGCTCTTTATATGACGCACTTCAAACCCTGTTTGGGGCTGTCTGGGCCGGGCCTTAATGAGGCCCCATGTCTGCCCTCTGTGGGCTGTGCGCCTCGGATGCCCCGCTTTCATCCCCGACTATCTTCCCTTGATGTAAATTGAAAAGATCACAGCTATGGGGAGAAGACCTGTACTGGAAAGGCCTCTCTGCATAGATTATGAATATCATAACTCAACAGTTTTTTTTCCTGTTCCCCTTTCCCTCAGCCACCCACTCCCCTCTCTTCTCCTGCCACCCCTTCCCTCTACAATGCTATAGTTCTAATTGGACCCAATGGGGGAGTCTCTGCCTTTGATCTCATCACCGCCACTGTGACTTTACACTAAAAAATGTCACTGCCAAATAGGGTTATCACCTGTAGAGCCTGGCCTTCCTCTGATGCCTGTACGCGTCTCGTTAGCTTCACTCAAACTGTAGAAGTTAATTAGTTTGACAGAGCCATTACCGTGGAGGCATACCTGATGATTGTGGCGTAGGCTCCACATTCAAGAGCCAATTACTAAATACACGTTTATTTTATTTTATTTTTTGTACATGTGTCTGGATTGCGAGCGAGCACAACGAGTTGTGAGGTTTGATTTCTATTAGTAAAAATGAGGTCTGTACTTTTGCAGCACAACTAGACGTGTTTGATTCGAGATTTGTACCAATTTAACCGAACATCAGGATTTTTTTTCTCCAATGTTTAATTCTTCTCAGGAAGAACAACTTATTTTTTTTTTTTTTATATTAGGAGGTAAAAATAAGTGGAGTCTCCCACTGTTTGAAAGCTGCAGTATACTGGATGACTCTGTTGAGTAAACTTGGCTGTCCCGTCTGCTCTGACAGTCTTCTGGGTCCTCCTCCCCCTCATAGACTGACAACGTCCTCGCTTTGATTCCTCCACACAAAAAAAGACAGTTTAATGATTTGCAAAGACAAAAAAAATCAGTGATGAGCACATAAACATGAAATATTAATCCCACAAAGGGCTTTACATAAACATAAAAGCATTTAGTAGAATGAGTGAATATGGAGATGACACTTGTTAATTTAACCATGGTAAACTTTCTGTTTGATGCCTGGAAGCATTTTGCGATGGCAGCGTGGGGACGTCGTGGCGAGTGGGGAAAGCCCAGGGGACAGAATTCAACACTGTTCGTTTTGTCTTTGTCCCAGTTTAAGACCGAAATCTCCGTCTTGCTTCCCTTCTTTTGTCTCTCAGCTCCTCGGTTCTTTTCGGCCTCTCTTCTGTGTGAGACGAGCTCAGCCTTCCCCCGTTCCAGTGATATTGATCTTACCCATCATTAAAATTAGAAGCTATAACGTGAAATTGTCACTGTGCGATAAGTAAAAGCCCTACAATTATAAATGAAAAAGAAAGCTTAAAGTTATTTAACTGCTTACAGTTTGTTTAAAGCAGAGTAGCAACAATTATTAGAGCTGGGTCAGAAAGCATAATGCATTGATTGTTATAACTGTAATAAATCGGCTGTAACAGCGGTGGCAGCATTTTGTCCCAAAGAGAACTATGAGCTGAACCCACTTTCTGCAAGTATATATTTCATATAAGAACATATGTATTTATGTAATTTTCTGTCACAATGAAGCCATGAAATAATACCCATTATTCTTAGTGTTTTATTTATATTTCACCTAAAATAAACTATTTTTTATAAAATAAAACACTGACAAAGTGTAACGTCTTATTTTTTTCTGGATAGTTGCTGCATATTTTAATTCAAGTTTCATTTCTGCTCCTGTTACTATTTTAGTCTTTTTTTACACTTAGGTTTCTTGGTAATCAACATTTTTCCCTGTATAGGTCAATCAAAATCAGGAAGCAACCTGCAGCTTAAAAGCACCTTTTCAAAATAAAGGCAGCATCTTTGAATACTGGAATACGTGAAATTTGAAATCTATGCAGCAATGATTTCTAATATTTAATCTTATTGGCCAAAGACATCTTAAAGCTTTGTGTAAATGGACATTATGGTGGGCTGTGAGTTGCGCATGTCTGACCTGCATTATTTCATTCACTGGCTTTTTTATTAAAATTTAAGAGTAGATTTTGCACAAACTATTTTACATCTTTGGTCTTCTCTTTATGGGAAACATAAGCAAAACCACCTGAGTTTAGCTGATAAATAATTTGCACCATTTTTAAACCAATGCCTGATTTTTTTCCCCTGCTTAATCCAAACCAGGATCATTCAGAGCAACTAAATATTTCCTTGTTGTAAGGAAAAAAAATAATCCCGTATTCAGGGAGCTGACTAGCAACAGGTGGGGGAGGAGTATCATTTAATAAAGCCAGGGTACATTCCTGCACTTTTCCTGGCATCTACTTAAAAGCACTTTGGAATTAAGAAAATGTATAACACAATATTGTTTTCAAAGTAAAAATGCAGGAATCAGGATTTGTTCTTGGCTCATATCAGCTTATCTGATTTATTTCAAATCATGAGGTCATAGATGTGCACATTATTTATTGACAGGTACACTGATTGAAAGTTGTGAAAGCTCCTATTGTTGTAATTTAAAGAATGGAAGATAACAGATGTTTCTAAGTTTTACCTGCTGATTCCAGATCTGGGTCAATCAAGAGAAAACTGGAGGTTTTTTCTAATTTAAGTTTTCTTGAAAGTGGAACTTTTTAGAACTTTAGTAGCCTTGCATTCTGGCAAAAATGGTCAGATTAAAATAAAACCTGCAGGAAGCCTGGGGTTTTATTTAATCACTGACATGAACTGAATATTTATTCCCCTCATTGCCAAACTACAGAATGAAGAAATATAGTAATTTATCGTAAAAATGCCTTTTTAAAAGATATTTAAAAATCTGCTAAGGACACACAGCAGTCATGCACCGGAGCGCAGGCATCACACCGTCTGGCTATGTTTTTTAAAACGGTGAAGTAGGTGGACTGTGGATATTAATAATGTAGTGTTAAATGGAGGAACCCGACTTTAAATGTTAATTTAGTCTGATTCTGGTTGCTCCTCACACTCTGGAGTTTTACACACTCTCTGTATGCACAGCCACATTTTCTATCTCACAGTTTAGAAAGAAAATTCAAGGTGGCAGGATTTAGACTTAACACCTTAAACATTGTTCATCCTTTATTTTTTTTTTACTACACATTTCTGACGGGTATTTATTTATGCACGATATAAAATATTGCAGAAGTAAATTATTTAAACAGTGAAGCTTAATGCCTGCATTGTATTCTTTGCGTCAGCCTGCAGGCGACTGCTTTAGAGTGTGGTAGACGAGAAACAAATGCTGTTGGGCGAAGCTAGCGCAGCCCACACAGTGAAAGGGACGGTCCCTCACTACATGACATCACTACTGTATCTCTGCCTCCTCCTCCCACTTCCACAACACAGTCAGACCACTGCTGAGCAGGTGAGGAGAGCCTCTTGACAACTTCCTTCCCAGACTCCCCAGGGCCCGGTGGCTAGGGTGAATCTTTTGTCATCCTGAACAAGCTCAGGCCTGCTGCTCCTCCACTCTCGCCTGGAGTCCTGGAGACAGAGCCAGGAGAGGGGGAAATAATTAAAGACGTTTTATGTCAAGAATCCTTTTCTAGAGGGAGTCTGGGAGAGCCAAGAGAGGAGGGGAGAACAGTAGGTCTGGATAAAGGGAACAGGAGCGTTTAGACACGGAGGCAGAAATGAAAGGAGAAAGAAGGTGATGGCAGGGGAAGAAGGGCTGAACGAGGAAGAGCAGAGATATGGGTTTCTATTTCCTCTATTTCCCCCTCTCCCATTGCCCCCCCACCTATGCCGCTCAATTAGCAAAGCAGCAGGTGCTCCCAGCAGCACAACAGATAAGCCCGGAGGAAAGTCTGAAGGGTCCCTGCTTTATTTTTTTTTTCTTTCCTTTTTTTGAGATGACCTGCAAATGTGATACTTCACACCATGAATAGGCTAGCTGTTTCCTCCACCAATTTCAGAGGTGATAATTTAACTTTTACCCTTCATGTCTCCCTCCCTCTCTCCCTGATCCCTGTCTGTATCATTCCCAACTCCCCCCACCATGTTCCACCAGGTGTCCACTCTGAAGAGCAAGCTGAAGAAGCAGTCCACAGCAACAGGATGTGGCGTGGCGAGGGCCTTCCTGAGAGCGCAGGCCGCTCTGTTTGGATCCTACAGAGATGCTCTCAGATATAAACCTGTAAGGACCCTCCATCATCTCTTACCCATCCTTCTCTACGTATTGTTTCACATTCTATCATGCTTTTTGTTATGTTTGTAGTTTAAGGGTATTTTCTACCAAGATATGCTTTCAATAAACCCAAGCTTCACTGCAAGCTTAATCTCTGAATTTAATTTAAATCAGGGAAAATCTTACTCTATACTGTCTCTTATTGATAACTACTCTGTTTTTACAGGTGGGTTTGATTAAAAACACAGGATTTATGACTGTGTTAACCTGATATGTCAGAGTGACACTGAAGTTCTATTTGGAAATAACTATGTTTTTATACAAGTTAATCTGTTTGCAGAAACTTCTCTATGTGGAGAAAACCATGCGGCGCTGTAGTGTGATAGATGTGGGATTTAACTGTTATATTCTGATGTGCAAACTTTATTTTAATATTTTTAATCTATGAAACATAAATCATAAATGGTACTGGGTTAGAATGGGTTTTCCTAATTTTCTGAAATGAAAACGGCTTCAAACCGACTGAAAACTACATATTTAGAGGCTGCAAAAAGATAAAGAAAACATAAAACCACCATTTAATATTGATTCATATTCAGAGCAGAGCCTTTCATAGGTGTGACTGTAATTCTTTCCTCTCGGTGATGTGAGCTTCATGGTTGCCGTCTCGGCTGAAGTGAAGTGACGGTTTTGACTGAGGGTAACAGGTGTGTTTTCAGACAGAGAGCAGAGCTAAGGTGGGCTTGTCTGAAGCAGTGAAATGTCAGAGGAGCTGGAAGGAGTCAGGACATTCCCTTTGAAGATCCCTTTTAGCCACCTTTGGTGTTTAACTCTCCTTTACTAAGCCCCCCTAACATTTCTTTTCTAGATCTTCTCTGCTTATCAAGTCTGAGTCAGAGCAGAGCAAACTACACCATGTCCTGTTTGTCAAATAGTGAAGCCTTTGTTGCTTAGTCTTTGAGATTAATTGGACTTTGTGGACTCCCGGAGTCAAGATGCTACATTATTGATGCTGTCTCTCTTTTTCTCTGTATACAGACGGTACACGAACAAACTGCCTCCCCTCTGACACGAGCGCTGAGATGCAGCCTGTTTGTGTGCGTGAGCGGTGATTTCTCAGTTCGCTCACGCTCTCGATGTGTTTGTTTGCGGACAAGGTCTGCATAAAAGCCTCAGATTTAACATACATGTTAAAACCTAAACAGATCTTCAGATTAAATGAAGTTACTCCTAATTTCCTGCCGTATCTGTTGAATATCACCGTTCTGCTTATTGTTCTGAGCTGAAGAAAAGATCTTCCTGGAAAGAGCTGAGTTGTGCTGAGCGGTTCACAGACCCATATGCCTCAACAGAAGGAGGGGTGTGGATGCTTACTGGGAGTCTTGCTGAGCTGTAAATGAAACAAAACTGGAGCCTAATAATGAGCCGAAAGGCAATCAGCTGATTATACACATATTTCTTATGCCATCACTTTGGGTTTGACGTTATTCTGCCAGGTGTCTCTACAGCTTGGTAAATAAATACTGTAATGTGGAAAAAGAACATTTTTAAGGTGTGTTAAAAAAAAAATCCTCCAAAAGGGGATTTTTAAAATGTTATTTCAGACACATGTTGGAAATAAGCTAATTTATCTGAGGCTGATTTGTGGCCTATAAATGATGAACACAAATCTGCCTTTTTTAATACCATATTCAAAATTGGCTTAAAGAGATGAACCTCTGCGGCTCGTTGCGTTTACCTTATGAGTACATATGTGAATTATTAAGGTTCAGAGCAGAATTATTGAATTAAAGAAATTTCTAAATAAGACTTTTCTACATTTTAAGTGTGTAAGGAGGATCCATTTTTTAAAAGTTGTTTTTAAAAAAGGAAATGTGTCAGCCAAACGTAATAATTTATTTCCTACTCAACAATCAATGGAAAAATATTTTTTTGATTACAGCCTTATAATAACTTAATTCCAGCTTTGTGGATGGCTTCACTGGTACTTATTAAATTATTGTTTTGCATCAAGACTCAGGTCTATTAGGTCAGAAGGCCTCCTTTCCATCAGCCTAATCTTTAGCTCCCTTATTAGGTTCTATATCATAGTAAAGCTGTCTTTCTTCCTGGGGAATATTAATATTAATAAAGCTTTTAGTAAGAAAAAAACAACACATGGTAAATATAAGGGGTTATCTAAATCTGCAAGGATTGTGAATAATGTTATGCTTAAGGATAATTATACTCAAAGCTAAATTTATTTTATTTTTACAGCAGTAAAAACACAAACCTTGCCTCATTTAAAAAAAAAAGGAAAATGAAATAGATAACCTGGAAAAAAGTGACATAGAAGAGGTATATAAAAACTCACTTCTAATCTACCTACACTTTGGTTTATAATTTAAAAGAGGATGTTATAAAAGTTCTGATCTGCTCTGTTTAATATTGAGACTGCTGTTTGAGACAAAATTGAACTAATAATAGATTATAATAATGATAATAAAGAAATTCACACCATTGAGAATGCTGTAAATATGGTTGAACTTCTAGCATTCACACATTTAAGCCGGATTATCTTTTATGGTGGAATATTTCAAAGCCTTGGTGTCAAATCAGAAGACTTTGGACCTCTGAGGTCTCAGTCATTAATGGTTTGGCCTGAAAAGCTTTGATTGAGGATGTCTGCCGTCATGCAGAGGCATCTAGATCTAAAATACTCTGCATTGCACATCAAGTAATTGTAATGCTCACATATCAGTGGTTATAAATATATTCCTACTTTTTTCAGTAAAAAAAGAGTATGATTTGATTTGATTTAATCAATAACAATGAAATTTAATTCATCAAACAAAAGGCAAAATCCATAATGCATATTTGGGTGGTGGTGATGATGATAATCTCAGCCACTATTAGTTAATTTTACCCGTTAGGGATGAAAACCCGGCTTTCTTCTTTAGAAAGTTTTTGTGATGTAACCGGAGCGGTGATCTTGTAAAGTAATTTGGGCCACTGGTATCATTCTCCCATCCTTAGAAATGAGGTTACCCTCCACTGTGGTTCAGTTGTTTGTGTGAGCCACGTTGTGCTCAGAGCCTAGAACAGACAAAGCTCATTGTTTTACTTCACAGGAATTTAGAGCATTGTTGAAACGTGTGAGAGTTATGTTAATTATAAGAAAACAGGAATCTGAATCGACTGGAGGGCAGAGTGTGTTTGGCCCAGAGTGGTTCTGTTGTCATCCTCTGTGTCTATAGCTCACAGGCTTACAGACATGATGTAAGGAATGGTAATAATGTGATCATGTGTTTATGTGGAGGACTGGGAAGTTTTGTAGGACGCCATCATCTGGTCCAGTGAAGCTCATACGTATATGCGCTGCCAGGGGAAATGGTTGAAAGGAGCCTGTTATTTATTTATTTTAAAACTTTAACTCCTTTGTTAATCCTGTTTCCGTCCTCTTTCAGTATTAGATTAATTTCTGACTTGTTTTTTTCTCTCACTAATGAAGAAATCTGTTGAAATGCTCTGGTAGCTTTCTACATGTTATGCTTAGCTTGGGCGGCAGAATACAATGATAGCAAAAGTATTCAAACTGCCTCCACTATTACCTTATTACCACACACTTTTGTGGGTTGTTTTTTTTTTTGCATTTTGTTTGATAATCCACCAGAAATTGGAGTAAAAATAGAAAGTAAAATGAATCTTTACTATGATACCGACAGAGAAGACCCAGTTTAACCAAAATATATTAGAAATCTCCCATTTTGTAAAAAGAATAACCCTTTTATGTTGCTTTAACCTCAGTATATATTCAGCAGTTTTGTGAAGGAGTTGAAAGCTAGTTCAAAATCATTAGTGAGAAAACATCCTGATGAGGACAGCGCACAGGTTGGAGTGTTTTTAACATCTTATGGGGATTTATTTAATCCATTATTTAAAAGCGGGTAAAAGTATGGCAAACTGCAAATCCACTATCTACCCAAAGTAGGCTTAGAGGTCATTAAGGCTGCAGTAACTCTGGACGAGCTGCAGAGTCCCACAGCTTGGGGCAAGACACTACTGATAGGACAGGAATTAGTCTGACACTCAGTTCTGGCCGTTAGGCAACAGTTTTAACAAAAATATATATATATTTTTAAGAAATCCATAGTGATGGAAATTCAGGGTCTGACAGTCAGTCTGACAGCAGGAACATGAACACTGATCAGAGTTGCGTGCCAAATAAATAGAGCTATATACAAGGACATCCAGGAAGAAACGTCTTTGATGAAGGCTGCAAAAGAGCAAGTCTCATAAAAAAAAAAAAAAAACAGCCATAGCTACAATAGAATGGGTTAGAGAAAGGATATAAATGTGGAAAATTTCTCAAATATCAACAACATGTTCACATCATTCCCTCTTTGTAATCTGACTTGAGCAAACTTGTTGCTGTATTTGTGCCAAAACACATTTTTGCTAAGTATTGACTCTGGAGAGCAGGATGAAAACGCTTTTTAGATTTTTATGAGTTAGAAAGAACCTTAGTGCACTGCTCTGACTTTATTTTAAAATATTTTTGTTTTAGAAGTCCAGCTCCATTTGAAAAAAGCATCTTAATTTAATGTTTTTTTTTGCTGAAAAAGTTAAAGGAATGAACAAAAGAGGAATATTTTCATTTAAGATTTTTAAATTAAATTTTTTTTTTTTTAAATCTGTGTCTGAATTCTGCAGGGAGAACCAATTACGTTCTGTGAGGAGAGTTTTGTCAACCATCGCTCGAGCACAATGAAGAACTTCCTGTCTATGGCCGTCAACCTGCAGCTCTTTAAACAGGTACCAACAGCTGATCTCAACACTTTGTCTCTATTTAACTTGCACTCTTCTCTGCTTGTTGGAAATAAGAAAAGAGATGTTGGAACATTTCAAAACAAAAGTAGTTAAAGTTTTTTATTTTACATTTTAATTTTTCAATGGGAAAAAAGGCAGTTTTTAAATATAATTCCTTATGAAATGATTTTAGAGTCACATGTACCTTTATGATTTGGTGGAGCATAGCTAGTGTAAACAAAAAGTATACAATTTTTAGTTTAAATACCTTTGTTTATTACCTTTAATTAGCTTCTCTAGTTAGTGTCCTGTTTAAAGTGAAGCATCTTCACTTTAAATGGGATGCTTAAGCAGATTTCCTGTTTGCTGAGAAGTGATTGTTACAGATGGACGCCTTCTCTCGGCAAACTGTCAGCTGCTCAGGGTGAGCGCTAAGTATCTTGACAGTTCAGTTGTTCAGAGTAAGGAGGAATTTAGGAGAGCAAAGCCGGGATTATGGACGGTTACTGACCCTTTCAAACTGTTTACAGTCATTATCGCCGTGCTCCGATTTTAATGTTTCTCTGTTTATTCAGTTTTATCTTCAGTACAAACAAAACGGAGATAAATCAGGGCTCTAGAGTCCACTGACTGTATAAAACCTTAACAATTTTGCATTCTGCCCTCAACATGTTTGTGCCAGTCTCTAAAAGCACTGAATGCCAGACTCTAATTTGCTCCTCAGATTTTACCCTCTAATGAATATAGCTTATTCTCTGTGGTAATATGCTTATTTGTGTGCTCAGTGACTGCCTGTTTAGGCAGGTATCCTCTATTCATCAGCGTTTTCTTTAAAAAAAAAAACTAAAACAAAGACCTTGTGTACACTTAAAATGTTTTCTCTCCTTGTCCCTTTAGTTATGCTAAACTTAGCAGAGCCAGAGCTACAGGGAAATACACCTCTGGCTTTCCTCTCACCCTTTTTTTCCCCCTCACCCCTGTGTGCTCCCTGACCCGTAATAGCTGTGTGATTTTCCCCCCCGCACCCCAGTACAGCACAGCGGCCCTCAATCAGCCTTTTGTTTCTCTGGACACCGGGTTCATAATTTTCCCAGGCAGAGCAGATAGCTAGCATCAGTTCAAAGCCTCCTCCGGGCCAGCTGCCTCCTCAATCGGTAGCTTTGGGAAACAGGTCCTTATCTCCTTCTCCTCCCCCTCTTGAGAGCAGGGAATGGGATGAGCTTATCTGCTCCACTCCTCTTTCTGCTAAAGTTAGCGGGGCCAGTGGTTTTGCCCGAGTGATGCTCTGACCATGACACACATCCGGTGAAAAACACACAGGCAGCGCTTCTCTTGCATGGCCACACACATGCTCACATAAGTTTTAATAGTCATAGTTACACAATCTGGGAATGAAGATGTACTCTGTTCAGTATTTTCTAACTCAATACTTGTATTGGAGTATTTTTGTATATATTTCTACTTATCGTGTTTGCAGACACATGATGTACACATCGCCAAACCATGTGACTGATGTCTAATTTCAAAGTCAAACAATGGTAAAAAAAAAAGAAAGAAAGAAACTTGTTAAAGAAAGCTGGTCAGTAATTTGAAACACCAATGCCATGAGCTTCTTCAGGGCTTTTCTCTGTGTTTGTTCAGTTTCCTATTGGGCTGGAAAAATTAAATCCAGTTAAATTTAAATGGGTTTAAGCACCTCATTGCCCAGCACCTCCTGGCACGGCCATATGTAGGCATATCTTGGACCTGATCCTCAGAAGGCTTGAATGTACTGAAACTTTTCAGCTAGCCAAAAGTGAACTTTATAACAGGTGCAATTCATATAATGTGTGTAAACTGACCAGATCTGTGCCTTTATGAACAGTGTTGGGCACGTTACTTTGAAAAAGTAATTAGTTATAGTTACTAGTTACTTCTCCCAAAAAGTAACTGAGTTACTAACTGAGTTACTCCACAATAAAAGTAACTAGTTACTAGTAAAAGTAACTATTGCGTTACTTTTGCGTTTCTCGCCCCCGTAACCCTCACCACCCAGCCCCCACCTTCTCGCGGTGTCATTCAAAAGCCAGCTGAATAGAGCGGACGACAAAGACAAGAACCTGCAGAGAGTTTTGCATTTATTGCAACTCAACGTAAATGACATCAGGGGGGAACGCCATGTGAAGTTTTTTAACAGGGCATTCAGATCTGGTGAGTATATATATAGAAATTAATAACTGGGGATGTCTAATTCTGAAATCCTGTGTGTCTGGGTTGTTATAGATACTGCAACATCTATCTATCTATCTATCTATCTATCTATCTATCTATCTATCTATCTATCTATCTATCTATCTATCTATCTATCTATCTATCTATCTATCTATCTATCTATCTATCTATCTATCTATCTATCTATCTATCTATCTATCTATCTATCTATCTATCTATCTATCTATCTATCTATCTATCTATCTATCTATCTATCTATCTATCTATCTATCTATCTATCTATCTATCTATCTATCTATCTATCTATCTATCTATCTATCTATCTATCTATCTATCTATCTATCTATCTATCTATCTATCTATCTATCTATCTATCTATCTATCTATCTATCTATCTATCTATCTATCTATCTATCTATCTATCTATCTATCTATCTATCTATCTATCTATCTATCTATCTATCTATCTATCTATCTATCTATCTATCTATCTATCTATCTATCTATCTATCTATCTATCTATCTATCTATCTATCTATCTATCTATCTATCTATCTATCTATCTATCTATCTATCTATCTATCTATCTATCTATCTATCTATCTATCTATCTATCTATCTATCTATCTATCTATCTATCTATCTATCTATCTATCTATCTATCTATCTATCTATCTATCTATCTATCTATCTATCTATCTATCTATCTATCTATCTATCTATCTATCTATCTATCTATCTATCTATCTATCTATCTATCTATCTATCTATCTATCTATCTATCTATCTATCTATCTATCTATCTATCTATCTATCTATCTATCTATCTATCTATCTATCGTATATATCTATCTATCTATCTATCTATCGTATATATCTATCTATCTATCTATCTATCGTATATATCTATCTATCTATCTATCTATCGTATATATCTATCTATCTATCTATCTATCGTATATATCTATCTATCTATCTATCTATCGTATATATCTATCTATCTATCTATCTATCGTATATATCTATCTATCTATCTATCTATCGTATATATCTATCTATCTATCTATCTATCGTATATATCTATCTATCTATCTATCTATCGTATATATCTATCTATCTATCTATCTATCGTATATATCTATCTATCTATCTATCTATCGTATATATCTATCTATCTATCTATCTATCGTATATATCTATCTATCGTATATATCTATCTATCTACTGTATACTCTGTGTGTGACTTAAAATATCCATCCATCCATCCATCCAGATTTCTCCCTTTCTCCATATAGGCTATCAGTTCTGGCTGTTGTCAGGTTAATCATTTGATCGTTCACGCTCTCCATAGTTCTCCTGTGGCGCGAGCACAGGGCGACTGGTGCGCGCCTTTAGCGAGCATGCGCGTTTCCTGTCGCTTGCGCGGTGACTCGTGCCGCCTGCGCTGTGCGGAGATGCAGAGGAAACCGTATCTGATGGGGAAACGCAGCTCGACGTAACACCGGTATTTCCATCAGGAAAACGTTTTGCTGCTGGATCCTCCTCACTCTCCATCTCTCTGTGTGTGCTGTACGTTAACACCCACCAGCAGAAACACCCACCTACCAACTGACAGACGGAATCTCACTATACATCAGCCATTCTCATCCTCCCCTCTTCCATGACAAGGCGCGCACCTCTGGATGAGCTAAAAAAATAATCTTTAATATCTCTTAAACAAAAGTAGCACAAACAATATTTTTTTTCTGCACAAATCTGCACTAACGTTGCACTAACCATTCAGTCTATTTGCAGAGTTTTTTGACGTGGGTGGGGTGTCAGCTTCACGCAGCTGCGCACGAGTCCTATCATGAAAAAAGGTTCATTGTGCGACCTGAGTAACGCGCAGTAACGGGGTGTCTGCAATGGTAACTGCGTTATAGTTACAGTCAAAGTAATTAGTTAGATTACTCGTTACTAAAAGAAGGTAACGGCGTTAGTAACGCCGTTACTTTCAACGCCGTTAGTCCCATCACTGTTTATGAATATGCAGATTATATACTCATGATCAAACCAGGCAACATTGCTGGTTGTAGGATACTTAAATGTAAATACCTACAGCCCACAATTTATTAAATCTGAAAGTGATGCCAGACAACAGTTATTGGGTCCGTATTAAGTGCATTTGAAAATTCGGTGCAAACTCATATGCTGGAGTTTCTGCAGGTCATTGTAGTTGGAGCTGACAAGGTCGGCACTTTCTGAATAAAATTTAATCTTTCAAATTTAATTGCTTTTAAATTTAAGCAATAATTTAGTGACATTTTTTTTTTACCCTTGTTGTCATTATTAATAACACTGCTTAGAATTTCACCTTTAGGTATGGGTCTGATCAATTAAATGTTGTCAACCAATGTTTTATCTTTTGTCACAGGCAGTCTTTGTAGATCCCTGGCAAAACATCCACTGATAGCTTGTGGTTGTCTTTACTTTGAAAATTAGCTTCATTGGAATGTGTCCCCAGTTAGCAGTCACATGTCCAGTTGTTCACATTTCTGTTAAAAATGTTTGTTTTTCGGTCCAGAAAGCAATCCTTCATCTCTCTTTAGCCATTTAAAGTAACACCTGCTTATCGTAACTGCTTCCTGCCTCAATGTAACCTGGCAGTCGCCAGATTGATATGTTTAAAACTGAGTTGAGGTCTACGTTATCAATCTGGGATGGCTGCTATTCAGTCTGTCAGTGAAAATGAGGGATGTTAGTATAAAACTTGGAGCTGATTGGGGGACGTGCCAGCTAGTACACGCCTTGTATAATATGCTTTCAGTCAATTTCAGTAGCAGCGAATCATGAGGTTTCAGGCAACTTGGTCGTCCACGAGAGCCACCAACGGAGACACGATGATCACAATAGGATTTGTCTGCTCAGTTTGTTTTCACAACTGGAGTAAACTGATAAATCAAACTTTTTCTAAATCCTTTCAGAAGGAGAGGCCAAACATCTTTCCCATCTATAAATGCAAAAAGTGCTTCTCTTTGCTCCTTTTTTAAACGAAAAATTGCTATTTTAGCTAAAACCGACTCAATCTCAGTATCTACAGGTGATTTGTTTGTAATGCCCTGGATAGGACATTCTGATGGTTATCAATCCTAAATGCCCCGCCCCAAAAACACTGCTGGCATGTCATTGGTCTGACCCGATGGTTGTTACGAGAAGGACATATTAGTGGGTGTCTTTCAAGATGGATTTGTTGTGAGACTGAAAACTGCAAAAAAATATCTTGCAACAATCAAGTTTGCAGCACATGGTTAGTCTTAATGGACTCAAAGACACTTTTTTGCTGTTTTGAAATGACATATCACATAGTAAAATACTTAAACAAAATCTGGCTTTGATTTAGGCTGCACAGTGGAGCACTGGGTAGCATCGCTGCCTTACAGCAAGAAGCTCCAGGTTCGATTCCTGGCCGGGGTCTTTCTGCAGGGAGTTTGCATGTTCTCCTTTTGCATGCGTGGGTTCTCGCCGGGTACTCCAGCTTCCTCCCACAATCCAAAAACATGATTGTTAGATTAACTGGCTTATCGAAAATCTCCTTAGACGTATGTGCCTGAATTGTTGTTTGTCCTGTTTGTCTCGGTGTTGCCCTGTGATACACTGGCGACCTCTCCAGGGTGTACCCTGCCTCTCGCCCGTTGAAAGCACCCTTTGCAACCCCAGCTGGGATAAAGCGTGACGGAAGATGGATGGTTATGATTTATTTGCATTTCATATTTTGAAGGTCTTTAGTTCCTCTTTTTGCCTATAGATCTAAATTGGCATCCACAAGCATTGCATTTTGCAAAGAGTAAATCATGTCTCCAACTCGTATTTTATTATTTTATTTACAGTGTTGGGCACGTTACTTTGAAAAAGTAATTAGTTATAGTTACTAGTTACTTCTCCCAAAAAGTAACTGAGTTACTAACTGAGTTACTCCACAGTAAAAGTAACTAGTTACTAGTAAAAGTAACTATTGCGTTACTTTTGCGTTTCTCGCCCCCGTAAACCTCACCACCCAGCCCCCACCTTCTCGTGTGTTTCCAAAGCCAGCTGAATAGAGCGGACGACAAAGACAAGAAGTCATCCTCACTCTCCATCTCTCTGTGTGCTGTACGTTAACACCCGCCAGCGGAAACACCCACCTACCAACTGACAGACAGAATCTCACTATACATCAGCCATTCTCCTCCTCCCCTCTCTCATGACAAGGCGCGCACCTCTGGATGACCTAAAAAATAATCTTTAATAATAATTAATAATCTAAACTTTAATAATCTCTCTTAAACAAAAGTAGCACAAACAATATTTTTTTCTGCACAAATCTGCACTAACGTTGCACTAACCATTCAGTCTATTTGCAGAGTTTTTTGACGGGGGTGGGGTGTCAGCTTCACGCAGCTGCGCACGAGTCCTATCATGAAAAAAGGTTCATTGTGCGACCTGAGTAACGCGCAGTAACGGGGTGTCTGCAATGGTAATTGCGTTATAGTTACAGTCAAAGTAATTAGTTAGATTACTCGTTACTAAAACAAGGTAACGACGTTAGTAACGCCGTTACTTTCAACGCCGTTAGTCCCATCACTGTTTATTTATTTATCTAAATGTTTACCTTTTCTTGTGGAAATTAAGAATTTATGCAATATTCTCTATGGTATAGCTGACTGAATGATCCAACCAGCATTGAGTCCATTTAATTAAAGTCACTCACTACTCTAAATTATTTGTTTGTTTGCCAAAGTGTAAGATTTTATAGTCTTAGCTGAACGGATTAAATCTTCAAAATTTAAACCATGTTCTTGGACTCGGTTGACCTCGGCGCACATTCCAAACCACATGTGAATACCTCTGAAGTGTTACTTAAGTTGGAGGTGTTACCATGTCTTAGCAGGAAATTGCTTTTTTACATGTACTTTTTGATTGATTGCAAGTTTTTTCACTCCTTTTAAATTACCTGTTTTGCTCCATTAAGACCCGTAAGTAGCAGTCCTCTCATTTGAGTAACACAGAGTTATTCATGTAAATCTGCAGCACTTAATGAATAGATGGAGAGGAGTTTTTCTTTTTCAAACTTGGCAACAAATACCAACAGACCTGGCAATATATAGTTGTGTGTTGATAAGTATGATTAATCTACATTAAATAATAAGAAAAAAACAGGAGAGGAGAGTTACAAAAATAAGACAGAAGCAGACACATAATAATTTAATCTTTTTTCTGAGTAGCAGGCATTGCACTAATCCTAAAATACACACAATAATGCCACATGCTTCTTCAAATGTCAGATACTCACCTTCTTGCACAACTCTAAGTTTTTTTTTTTGCTTTAGCGCTCGGTCAAGCAGTCCATCTTTGTTTAGAACAGAACAAGTGGGAGAAATCTTCAGAAAGAATGCGGGGGAACATCTGTCAACATTAACCTGCTTCCTATCAACCATCTCCAGCTTCTGCACTCGCTCAGACTCTCAAGCACACTTCGATTGTCATGTGGATATTATGCAAACAGAGATGGAGTAAATGAACCCTTTTCTTCTTGTTGCAGAAGCCTGAAGGGACACTTGTACCCAGATGGTTTACTGCCAGTAGTCTTCTATATGTATATTTATTCAGTTTTGGTGTGTTTGAGGAGAATTGCCAAGGCCGTATTGGAAAGTGGTGCTTAAAATAGCAAAGACATTTTTTCCATAAATATTGGCTCTTCTAATGCATTTCTTCCTTATACTATGCAGTTAACAAGCACCACTGAACAGATTTCAGCACATATAGTTTATTTCAGACGTTTCCATACGTGCCTCATGAGAGTTTTTTTCCCGTATACTTGATAGACATTTTTCCTAACATGTCAAGGGATGTCAACAGCTGACCCTTTTTTCTTAATCATTCTCTTTGCTCATGAGGACTCTTTGAATAAGAAAGGCTTGAAGTTCATTTAGGCTCTTTTTTTAATGTGTCTGTGCTGTATGCACCCCTGTCGAGTCTTAGCCTAATTTTTGGCCATGCAAACGAGGGTTTAAACCAACTGAGGAAAAGGCTTTAGGTTCAGAAAACTTTTACAGTACAAAATTATACAGGATTGCCTTGGTTTTTAGAGTAATATTATGTGGTATTTAGAGTGGGAATGACACATGGAGTCTGCAGATATATTAGTAATATTTGAACCTTACCCATTTTCTGTTGTAGCAATAGTACTACAAATATATTTCTTTGGGAATAGTTGCATCAACATTAAGTTGTCCGAAACTGACTGGTGTAAAAATAATAAAAAACTGTCTTTTTGCTTCCCTCACTAAAATCCAAAAAGTGTTTATGGCCTGTTTACTGTGGATATCTCTAAAAACCATTCAGTGCCAACAGCTTCTTTCAGAGTGGACTGAATTGGTAAATTAAGTCCATTTGCATCCGATTTGTTGTCAATAAAAATGCTGCTTGTGATTCAAGCAAAGGTCCTAGTGTTTTTTTTGTTTTTTTTTTTAATGCAGCTGCTCAGAAAAGGTTGTATAGGTTAGATAAATAATATTTTCGAACAACCAGCATCATGAAGACCAAGGAATCCAGCGGATAGGTCAGAGATGGAGTTGTAGAAATGTTTAAATAAGGGTTAGGTTATAAAAACGCACCAAAAACTCATTCTACTGCCTGAAAAATTTAACTAACAGCAGCCAAGTAGCCCAAGTATCTATCAAAGAAGAAGTCAACAGGTCTGTTGTGACTCTAGTAAACATGCATAGGTCCTTATCTCTGGAACCTATTTTATGATACCTTCTACAGTAGTCATGTAATACTGGCCTTATTCAATATTGACCAGATTAAGTTTTTCCAAAAGTTAAAAGGGAAAGTGTCTGCAGTCTGTCACAGGTTACATCAAGCTGATAACAGTCATAGGTAGAAGATGTTGGCCTGGTTACAGGAGATGTTTATATAACTTCAATGATGATGTAACCCAAGGTAAAGTCAGCCTTTTTATGCGTCACTAGTACTTCCTAGTATGTATCATCTACATGCTTAGTTTTAGGCAACGGCATCCTGATTTGCAGAGGCTCCTCCTTAGCAAGGAAATTTATTTTTTGCATAAAATTAGCCACAATCATGGCTGAGAATAATGTAAAATTTGAATTACTTAAAATAGCATTAATGAAAACCTTTATTAATTGTATTCAAAATTACAGACCGAATCTTTGCAAGGTTTAAAAATGGCTGCTCCCTCATCCAGTCTGGCAAAACTTGAGATATTTTTCAAAGAAAACAATATAAATGTATCTTTAAAAAATAACTGTAATCACAGAGAAAGGTGGGTTTACAAATATTGACTGGTGGGGTGCTGACACTTTATTATACTTTTTACAAGTAATGCTTTTTAGATGCGTATTTGAACATTTGAAGCGGATGCATTTTTCTTCCTCTTTGTAATTAAAGGTTATTTTATGTTGACCCACTGGAATCCTGATACAATCCATTAGTTTCATGTTGAAAAACACCAAAAAAAGTTCAATACGTTTTCAAACTAATATCTAAAAATAACCTTTCTTTAAAAACCTGACCCCAATTTGGCTTTAAAATTTGACATGTTCTTTTTTTTTTTTTCTGAAAACAGAGAAAATGACTCCCTTCCTCTTGTTAGTCTGTTGGTGCCACTCTGCATGCAGATATAACAGATTGTTGTTTTTTAATTGTTAGTTCACATGTTTGTGGTCCCAGGCTGCCATTGTTGAGTAATGTCCAATTAAGGCCCAGAGCGAGGCAGGTAATCTGGCCGGGCTTTGAGTGGGGGAGCAGGGTGTTTAAGAGGAGGCTCGGGCTAGGTGATGATTTGGGTTGATTATCTCTGCTAATTGGACCAGCCATGTAGCGGAGCAGCCGATGAAGCCTGCAGTCTCACCTCTCATTAAAATGATCTAATGATTAGCTTCCAGCTCTCCTGACCAAAGGAGCGGGTAGCCGTGTCGGTCGCTAGTTAGCGGGCTGTCCCCGAGGACATGCACCCAAGAACAGCCTGTACTGGTGTTACACTGCGGACGTGGAGGAGTAGTCTGGTTTAAAAAAAAAGTGGTCCAACAATATGTTGCTGTCAAGTTTTTTTTGTTTTTTTTTTGTGTTACAAAGAATATGATACCAATTATAAAAAAAATGCCCCAATCAGGTTTCAAAGGTTGATCGCACTAATTATTACCAGTAAAAAAAAAAAGGGTTTTGTGAAACAATTGATCTTGTCCGTAAATTATCATTTTGATTGTACAGTTAGAGACATTACCTGTTTTTTGTACTTCCTAACAATCAATGAAATAATAAACATTCCTGCTTAAGGTTCAAAATATACAACTTTTAAAAGTTATGTATTTTTAAAGAATTTTATTTTAAAGAATTTTTTGTGGTTGCTATTATTAATTTTCCCAGGGAAAGCATTAGTATGTAAAAGGAAAATTTCTTTGGGATTCCTTGGATCATTTCATTAAAATAGCAGGATTTTAATTTTTTTTAATAACTTTTGAGAATTTTTAAAACATTGTATTTTCTTTTAAAACTCAAGCTTTGACGTGTTATGCTGCGGCTGTCACACTAGTAACGCTGTAAACCTCTTATAGTGTGGCAGTAGATTCTTTTTAATGGTCCGAAATCATCCAAAAAAGCCTTTGATGTATTTGTTACTTTTATGACTTTATTATGCTGTTTTCTTCTTACAATCTCTCTTCCCTTTTTGGGATTTTATCATACTGAAGCATAGATGGCCAACTCTATAACCTTTTTATCTAACGATGCACTCTGTATTTATTTCACTAGGTGATTTTTGTTTATGTTGTTTATTTGTTGATACTTGAGCTTAATGTGTTTTTTGTCACTAAGCTAATGAAACCTTCAGCTGTCTTGGCCGTTAAAGGCTTATTTATGACAGGGAGTTTAGTGGGCTTTGTGTTACAAAGGGAGGAAATGAAACTTCCTCATGTCTCAGACACTGTGCAGAATTTAGTCTGCAGCTCTAATCCCTCATCTGCTCTGTATTAACAAATCCCTATTACCTGCAAACCCACCTAATCTCTGGCTGTAGTTTCCGTCAGGTAGGATTAATAACACCCCTCTGAGGGTGAAGTGTTTGAATCTGTCTGCTCCCCCCCTCCCCCTCTTCCACTTCTTTTAATAAGCATGTTGTAATTTATGGTTGCAGTTCATCGACGGACGGCTGGCCAAATTAAACGCAGGCCGCGGCTTCACTGACGTGTTTGAAGAAGAGATCACAGAGGGGGGCTTCTGTGGAAGTGAGTAGTGCCAGACTTGTCTGTCAGTAAGATTAACTGTATTAATTTCTCACAATAATTGCAGCTCATAGATGCTGTTGTGGTGTTGCTCATGCGAAAAACGGCACAAACAGGGTGGAAAACTGTGGAAAAGAGACTAGGAGTTATTTTTAACACTTTAACCGGAGGGGGAAAAAAAGAAAAAAATTAAACCTAATAAAGCTGACATGGTCCTATTCTGAAGCTTAAGGAAACTATTATTGAGCTGAAAACATCACAAAATAAGTGATGATTTTTTAAAGAATGTTTTTAAATTGCTCCTAATCAAAAATCTTAGTTACATTTAGTTAGAAAATTAAAGTACAACTGAGCAGTGATTAAATTGGCTAAAAACAATCCAACTTTGTCCCATTTTAAATTCTCAGCTTCCATTGTGAAACTCTCATGAATTTTTATATTTTTTGGGAAAGAGGCAAATCTGAAACATTGACCTAAGTTGTCTTTCAAACTGATGCTGGTCTTGATTGTCCTTTAGTCCCATTAATCGAAGTCATATGGAGTTGATGGTTTGGCCAAAGAAACATTTCCCCATCTCCTACATCTGCCTCTTGAAATCCGTCTCAAGTAGAAACTCAATAAGCTGATTTATTTATATGTTTTAGGCAGGTTGTTTGTAAAGACAGTCATCATATGTGTGCCAATGTCTAATAATTTTTAGCCTTTAAAGTGTTTATTGATTTCATAACCTATTATCAAAAAAAATGTACATCTCAATGCATTTATTTAGTCTCAAAACCGTTATTTATTTTTGATAATTTAGGCCTAAAATTTAAATATAACCTAACCTAGACAAAATACAAAGAGGTGCCGTTATGTATATTTATTTCTCTCCATTTTGATAATCATAGCTTGAAACTCAAACAAAAGCTACCAAGAATTATTATACACATCATCATGCGCTTTAGAGTATATACACTGTGTGCTTGATTTGGGCTGGAAAAGAATGTGTCCTTGACTCATCAGCTATCCCACACACTGATCATGCATCCAGCGACAGTGGAGAGGAAAAACTTTGAGCAGAAAGGGCATACACACAAAAGGATGGCAGAAGCACCGATCCTTAGATACTTTTTGTTAGAGAAGGTAATGGTGCACCAGCTCTGACTAGGAAAGAAATAGTTAAGTGGACAAGCTCTGAGCTATTTTTCAGTTCAGAGGATGAAAGTAAACGCTGAGCCCATAGTTATGTTTAGAAGAGAAACGGGACTAGCACTGAAAAATAGTTCCACTCTATCATCTATAATTGGAGTTGAGATCTGCATCCTAGCTGATGCCTCCATCCAGGATAGTGTCTCAGCTAAAGAAAGTGACAAGCCAGATAAGGCTTAATATGAAGAGAAAAAGCAGAGAGAAAATTAAGTTAAATATTAAACTAACAGATCATACCAAATTGTAGAGTAGTAGGAAAATGTAGCAGAGGTAGAGAACTTGGCGCATATTACGAATTTTGGAGTTTCAATAATCACCATTTTGATCGAAAATAAACACTTTGAATATATCACTGTGCTTAATAGTTATGGATGAGTTTCACTTTTGGAGTTGAACTAGTAAAACTGTAAAACCTTTCAGCGATACTGTCTTACTGAGATGCAGCTGTGTTTCTTATCGGCCTTGCGTGTTTATGGTGTATGAAGACGTACTGTATGAGTAAATAACCTTTTTTCCTACAGGGGCAAAATGTAATTTGATGTCAATCTAAATCAGCATTGTGCAACGTATAGCACAAACGGACATCACTGCTACGGAATATAGATACATAACCCAATGATAATCCTACCTAATGTCATGCATGCACTGAAGCTTCCCATTGAAGCTACTGTCTCTGCAGGGGGAGTGAGCCCTCCTTGTTAATAAATCCTGCAAATCATTAGACCCCCCTGTGGTCAAGTACTACAGAGTGCAAAAAAGGACAAAGCATTAAGTTTGAATTAATTTAGAGATATTTTATCCCCAATTCAATGTCACATAATTTTTAAAAGCCACAATTGAGGTAGGCTTAAAAAGACTGGATTATTCTAAAATAATTGTTAAATTAAAGGTTTTAGTTTATCAGTTACCATTAATATCAGTATCAATCATCAAAAAGCCTCACACCATCATCTGTGATTAGATTTTTGTGTTTTATATTTCTGAGTAAAACTGGAAAAAATACTTCAATCCAAGTTTAGTATTTCATGGCAGGCCTTTAGGAAAAGCAGAGCTTAGTGTGTAAGGTTTTTTTCTTTAATGAGTCTAACAACAGTAGGTAGAATTTTTTGGAACAGAATAATAGGCAGAACTTGTTAAATATTAGTTTTAAAAAAATTGCAAAAGAAAACTGAATAAAAAAATCTGTGCTTTATAGGTTGGCACTTCAACCCTTTGAGATTCCAGCTTGAATTTACTATCAAATTTACTTCCTGACGACAAAGAAAAAAGTTTTTTTTTGGTAAATATTTTAGCTTTATAAAGCTACAGTTGTCATCCCTGTACAAAAAGGTTAAAAAAAAATGTTGTAGTGCATGTTTTCAATACTAAACTTAGGTATGCATTAAAAGTGACTACATTTTTGAAGGCTGAGCTAAATGTCACAAGTCAATGGTTTACTGATATCATGGATATTTGGATACATGAATACTTTCTCAATTGAGAAAGCTTCCTGGAGAGGTGGCGAAACGTCTTCAAATCTTGAAAACCAAGTCCAGTGGATATTTTTTGAATTTTTACGGAATGACTATGACCTGGATGACTGAGAACCTTCATCAGCATGTTTAAATGAATAAAACGTTTTAATGAAACTTCTGTTATGCCTGTCTTAACTTATTGTCTTTTTCTCTGCTCTTTTTTTGCCACAGTTAAATGCTGTCCTCAGGCGATGATAAATCACTTTAATAATAAAAAACTGTCAAATGACGACTTCCTTTGTTAAACTAATAAAACACAATCTAAACCAAGCAAGGCCCAATAGGAGAATATTATTCCCCCCTTTGCTGAATTAAAACAGAGTTAAATTTTACCAGCCTTTCATGGGGCTGATCACTGCATGACATGCATGTTTAAGTGATCATTTAAACAGAACCAGCTAGACAGCATGAAGTAGGCTAAAAGTTCATTAAAACCAACAAACAGTGCCTGAACTAACAGTATTCATGAAGTAAGATGCGGCTGGGAGTGAATGTAAAGCCTTGGTTAACTTGTTAAAAACTGCACATACCAGAATGTAAATTTAACATTTGTTGCCAGCAGTAGTGTGTGTTTAGTCTCTGTCTCCCACACGGCTCCTGAATCAGCTTCAGTGATTGTTTGACGCTCTGCATCCAGCTGAGTTTCTTCAGTTTCTGCAGTTCTAGTGGTGCTTAACACGCGTCAAGCCAAACATGAAACACGAAATGAGCCGAAAGCTGCAAAACGTGGAGGAGCTTGTCCACCATAGACTTTGCATATAAACAAAACACATTCCGCCTGAATGTAGCACCATGAAGCTTTAAGGACTGCAGTGAATCACAACTGAAGCACTGCAGGCCTCACTTGATTTAGTGGATCAGCGCTTTGTGCTTCTCTCTGAGTCAGTCTCTAACAACCCTGAGATGTGGAAAGTACAGAAATGATGCTGTTGCACAACTGATCAAAATGTAAAACTTTGCTTTATTCTCAACAAAGCGAGAACAGTCAGACGAGACACATTGGTTCTATAGGATCCTGATGTGTCCTGAAGGCTCAAATAATGTTAACTTTGCTTAGAAACAAAAAACATGGCTCATCCAAACAAACCAGCATCTGGCATAACAATCTCTTCTGCATTTCTAGATTCTGTTTCTTGCTCAGGTAAGGGATCTATTAGCACATCACAAAACCCCAAAATATGAGAAAACGAAAATCCATTTTCCAACAAAACGCAAACACGTGGTTTAAAAAAAAAATAAAATACAGAGACTTGTCTCATGTTTCTCCAAAAACATCTTGATGATTCCAAAGACTTTACAGAAATAAATATGCAGCTTGATAATTTCAAAGGGGAACATTTTGGACATCCAGCTTCATTTGATGCTAAACTAAGACGGCAGTTTAGAGAAAAAAGGACACTAGTCAAGCATGGAGATGGTAGTGTCTTGATCTTGGGTGACTGCTTTAGAAGCTCAGCGGAACCGTGAATTCTGCTCTCTAGCAGAAAATCCTGTAGGACAAGATCTGGATGTTAGTTCATAACTAAATGCTTTACTAGATTCATTTCTTGCATTGGGGCAATAATCTAAATAAAAAAGCAAGTCCATGTCTACAAAGGCTTAAGAATACATACAAACTCAAGTCCAGGCTTGATAATGTTGGTCAGGCCTTTGATGCTCAATAAAACTTCACTGTGGCTTATTGACAAGATTATGCTGAAAGAATTGGGCCCAAATTGGACCCATGCCTTGTTATTGCAAACGTTTGATGGAAGTTATAATGTTCATGGAGGAATTACGCATAGAGCCAGGTTGGGTTGGAGCAATACCTTAAAAACTGTGTTTTGGATTCCTTATCTATGGCTGAAGGTCACATTTATTTGATGCTCTTAAATATTTAAATCGGACTAAAACCTGTAAGTAATAAATGTTTTGGTGGCAAATATATTTCTATGATGCTGAAAGTTATCCAGTTTAATAGTGATCATCTTTTTAGTTTAAGATTTAAAATCGTTTCAAGTAGTCGTTCGACTTAAGAACTTCCCATAAGCAATGGTGTAAAATGAATTAGCTCATGATGGCTTTACCTGGATATTACTTTACTTTATAGCTCATAATAATGAAATTATAATCCTGAAATCAGCAAGATTCTGAGGACACTGTGATTAATTCATATCTCCTGGTTTTCTCACTTCTCTGCAGGTAATTCAGGGTCTTACCAGCAATGGAAGCACACTGTGAAGGTATTTACACAACGTGCCGTCAAACATCCAGCTTCTCTCACTGGGTTCCCTGTGTCTCATTTTTATTCCTGACTTATATTTAATTGAAGGCCTGATTGACACAGCTCAGTGTTTGAAGTCTGTCTGTTGCTTTTGGAATGAAGGGGTTGCCTGAACGTACAGATCCAGCTGGAGCGCTGTGGGTGTGTATGTGTAGCGGCGCATGTAGCAGGACACTGGATACAGGCAAGGAGGAAGACAGACGCGATTTGACGTGACAAGACGTCCTTCGACATGACGTGTTGATCTGGCAGCAAACACAGGCGTTACTCCGCTGAACCAGCCCATGAACATACATCTCTTCCTCCTTCATCTCTTTCGGGCCCTTCCCTCCTATCCTTTCCTTCCCTTCTCTATCTGTCTTTATCCTTCTCCCCCTTTTCATCTCTGTCACCCCTCCCCTCCGATTTCTCCCCCCTCTCCCTCGCCCTCCCTATCTCCCCACGCCGTCAGCTAAGGCTGAATTAGTTCTCTAGAGTGCTCTTCAAAGGTTTGTTAAAGTTCACATTTCCTGACTGACAGGGATCTATGAGAGAGGCCTTCACCTCGGCCCCTCTCCTCCTCTCTTTCTGCCAACTTCTGAAACGCTGTCTGCCATTTACTCTGTTTAGCCGTTTAGTCTGCGTTTTGTGCTTACACTAAAGACCAAACTGAGAAGAAAACAGCATCTCAGAGAGAAATGAAGAAGAAAGGCACAGAGAGAAACAGATTGGGCACCATAATGTCAGCCTGCCAAACTCAAAGGATGAATTAATCACGTACATTCACTTCTGCGTACAGTCCTTTCCATCTTTCTTTAAGCCTTCTTTTAAATAAAAGTCGCCTCAATGCTGTGAACTTCTTACTTTAATTTATTGTTAGTTTGGTTTTTGCTTTTTCTTTTCCTACACTTAGTGAATTATCGAGCAATCAGAAGTTTTCACTGATCTTTAAAATAAGTGGTGATTTAATTGGTAAAATATTGTTTAAAAGGCAACTTGTATTATCAATATACTCTTTTAAACTAGATTCATATAACTAAACAGATTAGTCTTCAACTCAGTCTCATAATGCATCAAAAATCAGTCTACATTATCTTCTTCCAATTGAATGATTTCTATCACAAATCAAAGAATACTTTATAATGCATATTTTTTCAGGATTAAATGTAATGCATGATGAAAGTAAAATTAATGTGAATATTTTTAAAACCATAGTTTATCTTTTAAAAGAACACTAAAACAAACATTAAGAAAAAGGATGCCATTAAATTCCACATACTAAACACAGTTTAACCTCTTAAAAGGAAGTGTCAAGGTTGGACATTTTAATTTCAAAATCCCATAATATGTTTAAAGACTAAAATAAAACTTCAGTTGCAATCAGGGAAGCATAATATTTTTAATGTTATCAGAATTGGCTGATATATATCAGCATATTGTTTCAAATTCTGATATAATGCATCCCTAGATTAATATATTTAAGGTGCAGAAAAATAAGCATTCAGATATTCAGAAGTTGGTTTTTTGATCACAATATATTGTATTATTGCTGCTTTTGTATCTGATATTTTGCTTCTGACAAAGACTTTCAGATTTGTTTGATTGAAGACACTATAAATAAGTTGTTATATTACAAACAGAAATGTTTGCCCAACAGAAATGCTTTTGGTCTATGAATTCTCCACATTCACTGTTAGGCATCTGTTTATGCATATAATAAATATGCATATATATATAAGTAAACATCTAGTGTTAACATTTACATCACCCCTCTGAAACCAATCCATGCAGAGTTCGGACAGTTAAGTGCCAAGCTTGGTTCTTACGACCATTTACACATCGCACTAGCATGGTTCCTTGTCTCCTATCGGAGGTCCACCATACTACAGCCCTCAAGGCGGGAATTAAACAAACAAAAATGGTGGCGCCCATAACATTCAGGAGCTTATGAGCCAGGATATCGTCTTCCGCCCAAATTTCAATGAGGGCCTCGGTCTCAGCATCATCCCAGGTCGCTCAACACTCTTTTGATGCCATTTATTGTTAATAGGCTGAGAAAAAGTTCATGTGGTGAACAGGTGAAGATATCTGGGAATTGGAAAGCCGGACATGCCGGAAAAACACGCAAAATGAGTCGGCTTCCTGTAAAGCACTATAAGATTTGATGTCAAATGTAAAGTGCGTTATAAACAAAATTCATTATTATTATTATTATTAAATAGGAGATGATGCGGTCTGCTCATGTGCTCTTTGTTATCCATAAACTGAGCCATAACTGAACCGTGCTGAGCCGTACTGTGGAACTAGTACTAGATTCAGTTGGGTATTGCATGGTCCAGTTAAGTTGCACTCCATTTACACTCAACACCTATCTCGGTTAGCTTGCTTGGACCGTTCTCTGCATGGTTTCAAAAGGTTAGTGTAAATGGGGTACAAGCAACTCAGAGACTGAAACCCTTTTGTGGTTTGTTTCTCTTAAACATGTTTAATTCAAATCCTCTAACAGCACATGTTGCAGAAATAATGTCATAGATGTTTTTAAATATTGTCACATGGTGAAATAAAAAAATTTCAGAGCTTTTAAGGTTTCCACATTTCAGGTCAGCATCATTTAACAGTTTGACTAATTGCAAAACACAACCAGCCCCTATTTACAGTGAAATAATACTGTAGTTGGAAGGGAAAAAGCAGGATCTGCATTCATGTATTAAGCTGGTTTGTTCAGGGGAACCAAGGTAGTCCTTTACGTCCTGGTTTATGATGCTTGCTCCAAACTGATAACAGAAGTACTTGTCTTTACACATTTTGACATTAATGAGGACACTGTTATTGCATTTCTGCCAATAGATATATCTAAATGTCACACCGGGAAACTTTACTGGCTTGTGTAACATTTGAGGTATCCTACATATCGAATCACTGAATTTTTCAGTGTAATTTCTCCTAGAATGCGTTCTTCTAAATGAAGCCATAGGAGATTTTTGGTGTTTAGTAATTATCACTGAAATATGTCACTAGAAAATATATATGGATAGTTAATGTTTTTCTTGGCAATATGACCTTTTGCATGTTGTTAAAAATGGCTAACGAAGTCTCCTTTATTGGATAAGCTCACCTTGGGTGAATGGGAGCCATCAGAGCGCAGACATTTTCTTCGATACATGCACTAATAGGCACAGGTGCAGGCTTTAGACACATCGACTCAACTTGTGAAGTTTCTCAAAGGCCATCTTGTTGTGTGTTGGTGCTATAATTTTGGCTGTTAAGGTGTAAAACTTCTCCTCAGCCTACAGTATTTAGTAACCATGTAAAAGTTTTCAACAAAGGCCAAAAAAGAGATTGTTTCCCCTCACACTCATGTAGCAGTGTGAAACCTTTGCAGACTCTAGGTTTCCCAATATTGCTCTGTGACTTAAGGTTCTCCTACTTGGAACACAAGCAAACTTAGATCAGTGAGAATGTTTGGAGTTTTGGAATGGGACAAAAAATATTAATGGATATTAGGGCTGGGCGATAATTCAATAACGATATATATCGATCGATAGACGTGTGGCGCAATAGAAAAAAAGAGGGTCGATAAAAGTTCGATAAAAAAGAAACACAGTTTTCATTCCTTCTCATTGTAGCCTAGCATGTAGGTTTATGCTAGTCACTGCTTCCTCCCAACCAATCACAATCGCGGACCCAGGCACGACGTCACAAAGCGCCGCCCTCTCAAACCACAACACAGAGCACATGAAGATGTCGCAGCAAGGAGAGGCGGAGGAAATTGTTCCAAAGAAGGGTTTTTGTAGTTCGGCAGTTTGGCAGTATTTCGGTCATGGCAAGTCGGACAAAAAACAAACCACAGTCATCTGTAAAATGTGTAGGGAACCAGAAAAAAGAAGTCAGATAACACAACCAACTTTTTTTTTTTTTTTATCATCTCAGACGCTCACACCCGCAGGAGTACGAGCTTTATATATATATTTTCAGTTCTGGGCAGTTTCCCACGTAGTTCTAACAATTGAGAGAAAAATGCTGAGGGGCCAGCAACTTCAAAGTAATAACTCAGGTTAAAGCAGGAAATTAAGCTGAACCAGGTTTATTTGTTATATTTATTTTGGTCACTTTAGTTTATTCTTTGTCAGTATTTAATAACATAACTCAGGTCTCTTAAACTATTTTTCTTTAAAACAATTCTGTTATGGTTAAAAAAGTTGGTTAAATAAAGATTTAATTCGAAGTCTGTGTTTGTGTTTTTTATTAAAATTAAATCATTTAGCAATATCATAAAAAGTCCAGGCAGAGCTGCACATAAAATATGGTTTCAAATCTTTTCAATAATTATCGATATCGATCAATATGCATTTTTTTTTATCGATAAGCTTTTTTTCTATATCGCCCAGCCCTAATGGATATTACTTATTGCTGTTTTTTAACATTATGGATTCAAAAGCATCTTTTTGGGATTCAGTTTTGTAATATTTACTCTTTCTTAAAACAGAGTAAATTTTAACTTCCATTTTCATTATACTCCCTCTGTCACCTTCACGATGCACCGTGTGCACATGCAGAAATTCTTTCTGGGGTTGTGTATATCAATACTTACAGGAAACAGGAATCCCATGGATTATCATGGGAATTATATACAAGTAAATGCATAGTTATTAATTGGTATGATTTTGAAATTTGGATTTGCCTTTTTTTTTCTGAACTCAATTTCTGAACTTCTGCATTTCCTTAACCTTGTCAGATTTGAGCTTTCATCCATATTTTAATTGAAGGTCAAACACTTGAGCTTTGCAGGGATGTTGTTGCATAACGTCTCATGATAAACAAACTGAATGTATGTAGCTCTTTACTTTTTACGATACAGCTACAGTACATTCAACCAAACACTCTACTTTGCTGCTTCCTAACAATTATAAAAGGTTTTATGTTTTTATGGGTCTTTGAAGCCCTTTTGCACCTCTGGTTCAGTATCCAAATTATCCATCTTGGTTAAAAGCCTGAGATAAAATGCATCCCTAGATTAATATATTTAAGGTGCAGAAAGATAAGCATTCAGAAGTTGGTTTTTTGATCGCAAATCTGAGCCGATCAAAGGAAATTAGACATATTGTATTATTGCTGCTTTTGTATCTGATATTTTTCTTCTGACAAAAACTTTCAGATTTGTTTGATTGAAGACACTATAAATAAGTTGTTATATTACAAACAGAAATGTTTGACCAACAGAAATGCTTTTGGTCTATGAATCCACATTCACTGCTAGGTATCAGTTTATGCAGATGACTGTAAAAAAAAAAAAAAAAAAAAAAAAAAATATATATATATATATATATATATATATATATATATATATATATATATATATATATATATAGGACCTAAAATTAAATCTTTATTATTAAAAACATTATTTGAGATCTATGAAATCTTTATTCTTTTTTTAAATAAAAGTCTAACAAAACTGAGAAAGTTGGAGCATTTCTTTTTTTAGCATTAGAAAAATTTGAAAAGAAAAAAATATGCCTAACATAAAGAAACCAGAACTTCACTGGTCACATATTATAAGAAATAAAACAGTTTATAATCCATGAAAGCTTTACTGTTTTGTGTTAACATCACAATACCTTGTATTGTTTTGTTTTTGTTTACACAATATTGCTTATTGTCTCATTTCATGAGCTAGATGTGTCATCACACCCATATTACACACCATCAACTGTGAATAGCTCTATATATACCAAAGTGTGAACATTTTTGTTCTGGGTGGACTTCAAAGTACAGAGTACAGAATTTATCAACTGAAAGTTAATTTATTCTTATCAGTTAAGATAGTTGGCAAATTTCAAAATAATGGAGCTTCTCCAAGCTTTATGAAGTTTATTATCAAAAGTTGGATGCTTTTGGTTTTTGCTTGTGAAAAATATGAAAGGGATAAAGGATTTATTAAATCTGCCAGTTAGAGCCATAACATCCTTTATAGTCTATGTCTTTGTAAATGTATGGATGCTTACTGTTGTGTGTATCTAGAAACTTAGTCATTTCCTTTATATCATATTATTTATAATATTTTCTTTCTTTTCTATCACAGAGAGGAGGAGCACTTTTGAACACGGCTGTGTCAAAGGTAGATGTTTTTTTTTTATTCTATACATTTTTTTAAGATCCAGAACTGTTAAATTTTTAATGTATCTTAAAATATTTGTAATGGAGCTAAAGAGGAGTGTTCACGGCTGGCTGTGGTGTTCTACGCTGTATAATAGGTGGTCAGGGTGCCCTTTCATGTTATCGCCTCCTGTTAGTGTGCGAGGCGCTCTCATCCAGCCTTTTGTCTGTGTGTTTTTGCCACAGGGATCAAAGCATTTCTTGATGTTACAAGAAACCAGAACAGAATGTTAATGCAACATGTTTTGATTAGTAACCCGTCTTTGTGGGTGTGTGTTTCTCTCCCCTCCTAGGCCAAGGTTCACGCCAAGCGGGGCATACAGGACATCAAGGGCCGACTTAAACCAAGGGTGAGCAGGCGCTCACCTTCCCACCTCACCCAAACAGTTTTCAGTTCATGCCGACACACACATGTACACAACTCTGTTCAGAGGCAGGGATACAGACACATGCCTCCCTCATAGAAACAGACAGGAAGCCTGCTTTACATGGAGTGTGTGATTCTGACGTAGGGACCTTTTAATGACTGTTGAAGCCTGCTTAACGCTTTGTTCGGGGCTGTACATTTTTAACTAGCGCCCCTCTGGCTATGGCCTGTCATGTCATCCGAAACCCTAGCCCCTCTTTCTCTTTTATTGTCTGCATATTTCATCAGTGAGCCTGTGATTTCCTCAAAGCTAATGTAACGAGGTGTATGTTTCCATAAGCCTGATGGATTTGATAAGGCAATAGCAGTTTGATCTGTCAGTGGGAAGCGAGGGGAGAGGGCACTGATGACGAGCATGAGGCGTGCGCTCCACGTTCTGCACAAACACATGCGGTGGAGGCAAACAGGTGCAGAAATGTGTTTGATTCTGAACTTAAGCAGATTTTCATGTTCGTTCAGAGGAGAAATTAATTTGCAGTTTCAGAGTCTCTTTAGTTTTTTTCTAACAGCTCCAGGGATCTGAGTCAGATGAATGTGTTCATCGTTAAATATGCTATCATTTTTAACTTCGAAGAAAATTGGTTTAAAGATTAAAATATACTTATAAATATATTGACAATCATAAACTCATTTCCATGTGTCATTCCTAATACTTTTCAGTGAAATATCAGCAATATTCCAGTAAATTCCATGCAGGTAAACCTTACCGTTTATATTCTTTGTATTTACGTAGGCTTCTTCCTACTAATATCAAGGTGCAAACCTTTAAAGATGTGAATTTCCTCAACTGCTAAAACTTTACTGTCATACTGTTTGTATGATGCTCCCTTTAATGAGATACAGCAGAAAGTGAGAGACTAATCAGTGTTTTTTCCTGGAAATTAGATGCAGCATAGCCCTTCACAGACCTCCTGCTGCACACTGCTGGTCAGCAGGCAGAGGGAAAGCTTCCTCACTCTTTTTGGCTTATGAGAGAAATTTGACTTTTTTAAAAACTTTAAAAAAAAAATAAAAATAAAAAAAAATGATTGCTCCCCCTGCACCGTTTGATGCAGACCACTAGTCAGCTGTCTAAAATAGAACTAGAAAGCTACTATATATTTTTTACTCTTCCTAACAGTTTAGAAATATTTATAGTTAAAAAAGCAGAGTCACACATCCTTTTGTTCAGTGTTTACAAATCAGCAGCTTTACAAACCAAAGCAATGAGCCCTTTTTACTGCGGCACACATAGACCCTGTTTAAGCTCTGCTGATTAATCTTAAAGGATCCGCCAGTGAGAGCGATTTATTCAGCTATATGATGTACAGATTAACACGATACTCCTTCCCAGAGCTATTCCTGCACACTGCTAGTCAGCTGGCCTAAAAAAAGGTGCCTAAGCTTATAGTAAGCTTATAAGATGAATAGATTTAAATGTTTTTATATAATAAGTCATACAAGCCCCAGCAGCTATAAGACATTATAACCAGCGCTGTTCCCAACAACCTCAATAAGTTGTTACATTCATGCTGATTTTGCACACTTTCTACCTTATCTGATGTTGCTGCTATTTTCAAATAAGCATTAAAGGAAACATGTCCATAGCTCTATATTGGTTCTTTATTCTCCAGGTGCACAGTATTTATATTGTTAAAACACTTTACGGCACAGTATTTTATTGTTTATCTTTTAACTCTTCACTATTATACATTTTTCTACGGTCCACATTGTGTGACCATTTTTTTTCTAATCTTTTGCTGCTGTAAACACCAGAATTTCCCCATTGTAGGACAATAAATTATATTCTATTCTGTTTTATTCAAAACAAAATGCTAGAGTGAAAATGTAAAGGGGCACTTAAAAACGGTGTCAAAACTTTAACTGGACAAGCTAATAACAGCTGTTACTGTTAGCTGTTTCCCAGGTTATGTTTAATTTGTCAGGATAAAAAGGCAACAAGAGATATTAATCTAAGAGATGTGATAACTTTGAAAGATTTGATCATTTTCTAAATTTAGCTTTCAGTCTATGTATTAATGTTAAGATAATGAATTATTAATAGATACAGTATGTCATTATCTTCACTCTAGTTTTTTTTATTTGAATGTTTGGGAGTAGAAGGGTTTTTATTGAATCATTTTGGTTATATATAAATCTTTTGTTTAAAATAACTATTTAGATACAGTGAAATCCTTTTGTTTGGCTCATCGTTCTCAAAGATTCTCCTGTCTAGAGACCAACACACTAATTCTCTTTAAAATGTTGAACTTTGCCTCATGTAATAATTGTTTAAGGCAAATTATTTTATTTCAGCGTATAAATAAAAACCTTTGAGCAGATTGAACCTTTAACCTGCACATAAAGGATAACTTACTGGATCATTTGTCACATTTGTTGCAGCTCAGAAATCCTGACGGTCTCACCAGTGCAATAAAGTCTCAGATTTATATTCCTCTTCTCTCCCTTTCTCAGGAAGACGAAGAAGATGGCATAGCGGTCCCTCCGGGGTCTCCCACCAGCACCAAGAGCCTGTCTCCAAGGAGACTGCAGAAGATGAGACAGGTACGACACACGCGCACACCCATGTATGTCCCACTGTTCTAATGGGGACATTCCATTGACTTTCAACCATTTTGCATTCATTTGTAAGGCCTAACCCAGACCCTCACCCTAAACCTGGCATTCCCGACATATTCCTAAACCTAAACTTAATTCACATCTTAGCCACCAGCACAAGAAGAGAGCCTTTCCTCATGGAGAAACTGATCTCCACGAAGAAAGGGTAGCATATTCCTGATAGCCTCACACTGTCCTACAAAGTTACAAATACAGTAGGATCAGTGATCCCACCAGCACCATTCTCCCTTGACCAACATGGATTCAGTCTTTTGCTTTTGTACTCTTTCCTGTCCACTTTCTCCTCTCCTTGCAATTTTTCATGTTTTTGTAGCTCCAGATCTTTCTATTTTTTCTTTCTATCACCATGCTGCATCTCCCCCACCCCCCTCCTCACGCTCTCTGTTGAAAGTACAGCAGTTTGTCAGGGTTCCAAATGTAATCATAAGCATTTTTTCTTCCCTTTCAACACGCTTGTTGTTGTTCACTCAGTATTTTTCTCTGAGCAGCACGGACAGTCGTAGCAACTCATCTGCTGGTCAGCATTTTCTCTGAAGAATTTGCTTGTGCTCCATAAATGGATTGCAAAAATTTTGTCTTTGTTGTATGCAGAGCTGGCGCTTGATGTGCAAAATACACACTCATCAATAAATATACAAGGAAGGATAACATGTTTTCTAGTTTATTGTAAGGAGCTAATAACGCAGTTGAATATTTAAACGTGTTTAAGTTTTATAGGCTAAGAAGTTTCTATATAAACTCTTGCAATGTGCTGGAAAGTATTCATACTCCTTAAGCCTTTCCTCAAATGAAGAGATTCCACATAATGGAGACCAATGCAATTGAGTGAATACATTTATTTAGTTTTTATATATATTGCAAGATTCTATAAAAGTAATATTTGAAAGGTTAGAGGTGCTTTATTTATTACTACTGAGTTATGTTGTTAACACATTTTGGTACAATTATACTTTAATTTTGGTGGGAAGGTGTACCACTAAAGGTTTTTTTTTGTCATTCTTCCTTGCAGATTGGCTTTGCTCAGCCTTATTGGTCACTTTGCATCTTTGAACATCTCTTTTTAATGATTACCATAAATTCCTAATTTCATTTAAGTCTGGATTTTAAACCAGTAGTGTCTCCAGTGCTCAAATAACCATCTGCTCCTACATAGCTTACTTGATTAATGGAATGTAGTGATGTCTTCCCCCTGAAAGGTGAACCTCCAAGTCCCCTCGCCAAGTATTCTCGTGTTGGTTTTCTTCATGTATGTAAATCACAAAGATCAGTTTGTGTCTCATCCTGAGAGAAAACTTTTTCCACATGTACCTGGTAGGCGGCAAACTGTGGAAAGAACAACATTATTTCCACATAATCCATAAGGATCAGAGAAGTGGAGCTAGTATTGTCCTACTAACAGTTCATCCCACCTGAGCTTTGGGTTCTCTGCACCTCACTCAAAGTTATTTTGGGTATTTTGTCTTCTCACCTGATAAAAACTCAAATTTTCAGCCCCATAGGTCTTTAGTTACAAAATGCATTTATGCTAATGTTACATAACACACAAGTAAACCTCCATTTCCTAATCACTTAAAGGGTACCAAGAATCAGAGGACTTAAATACAAATGTACACCATGCTTTTCAATAAAAGAAAAAAAAAGTCTTAATAAGAACAAATTAAATGGGGTCAAAGACTTTTTCAGCTGTCTCATTTTTACTCAACTATTTATGGTTATCAGAATAAAATAGCTATAACTGCAATTTATGCTTGTCAAATGTAGAATATTTAGACAACCTTACAATTATTTATCATATATGCTCTCCTATCTCTTAAAATCCCCCTATAATACATACAAGTCTAGTTCTAACCAGAGTAAGGCACTGTTTGTCAACTTCTACCTCATCTCTACACCTCTATAGTGCAAGCAGAGGATGTTCCCCATCTTATTTTTAAATCTGTAAATTGTAAGTGGACTCCTGCATGCACACGCTGACATTTTGGTCGCAGCCATGTACGGGTGTGATTAGGAGAGCTTGTGCTGGGTCTAATTAGTGTTGTGTTTCCTGTGTGTGTGATGAGGCTGGAAAGTCTTGGTGTGGGGAAGGTGTGACGGCCGGGGGAAAGGAGAAGAACGGCAATTAGGGATTTTCTAAAGGCCTCCACCCCCCCCCCCCCCCCCCCACCATTCCCCCTCAGCCAGGGAGCATACAAAGACGGGCCGCCGCGCACAAGGATTGACTGTTAACACACGCGCAACACGCTAGGCCTGGTTATACACCCACAGCCGTGTCCGTGCCACTGAGGCCTGCTTATTGCCACAGTAACAGGTCCCTGGAGACCACTGGAGGAGGGACGGTCAGAACACAGGATGGCATGTCCCACAGCGTGGCTTTTGTGTGTCTGTTTACATGAAGTCAATCACTTTCTGGTTAATCATCCACGCCGCCCATCACATGCTTTTCTTGCTTCCGCACTAATTTTGTCAGATTTTACGAAACTCAAAAATGTGGAAAAAGAAACATTTTAAAAAGTCATAACGAGAGACATGTAGATTTAGAGTAATGGCTATGGATTTAGAAGCTAAGAGGACCTTGATTATTTGTGGTTTAGTAAAAATGTGCATTTGATTTGCTTTCTCTCTTACCTTTTTAATTTTTTTTATAGATTTAAGACACATTTACAGTACTAAAAAAACAAAATCATTTGGCAGCTGTTAGATTAGATAAAGATGCTCTCCACTTTTTTGTTTGCTAAAAGTCTTCCTTTCTATTTTGACCTGTTTATCACACCACATGTTTACATTTCTGTTGGTGGAAACAGCTATAGTTCCAGCTCTATTTGTGTTTTTCCCCTTTTATCTGTCTTTTCCTCCTATATGAGGCTGTCTTCTATACGTTGTTGATACCAATGTTCGTTCTTCCCACATCCATTCGACCAGGTGTTCTCTCCACAAGAAATTGATCTCATGAGAGTAACACGGTTAAATAAAGGTTAAGTGAAATTACCTGCAAACATCTCCCACTCAGCCTGCCCACACGCAGACTCCCTTTTTGTTTCATCAACCTTTATTCTTTGCCCCTATTTTCGGGTCAAATTTCTGTCCATGCCATCTGTGAATATTACAATGACCGTCTTTGATTGCCAAGTCCAAAAATAATGCTTATTATAGCTTTGATTTACTTTTTTGTGTGGGAACACGTTAGAGGTTAGTAAAGCTTCAAAAAGTTGTCATTTTGTTCTTATTAATGTTAATTGTTAATGGAAATTTATAAAAGAAAAAAATTCTAGTTTATACATAAAAGCTTTGTAATATACACTACAAAGCTTTTAATGTTTCTCAAATATGCCTGTGTGGCACCTAAGCAGAGTTTAAAAAAAAAGTTCTGTTTGTAAAGGTTCACAGCATAATGATAGAAACCAAAACCTTCCCTGTGTTTCATTTAGATTTAATCGGAGAATCAAAACAAAGTTGTTCAAAATTGTGAAATTATTTGAAATGTTTTTTTTTTTTTTTAAGTCTAAAAAATAGGCTGAGAAAATATATATCCGCCCCCTGGTATCAGTACTTTATAGAACCGTCTTTTGCTCCAATCATAGCTGTTACTCTCCAGGGTCATGTCTCTAAAAGATTTGCACTTGTAGAAATGAACACTTCGGTCCTCCCTTCTTGACAAAATGACTCCAGATAAGTCAGATTCAGTGGAGATAACCAGCTTTTATGTGGCATTACAGTTTTTAAAGGCATCACCACACCATGATGCTGCCCCTACACGTTTCATCCTGGCATTTGTGTTAGCAATAAATAAATAAATAAAGCTTTGTCTTTTGGCTGGTCTTCTACAGACCAGTTCAGGATTTCTTGAAACACTGTAATCATTTCCTAGCTGGCCAGATTTTTATGCTGCACAATCAGTGAGGGAGTTAACAGATTCTCCCACCTGATCTGTAGGTTTTTTCATCCCCCTTCCACCTGTTGGCTGCTTCTCAGATGCATGATGTCTGATGCCACTTTCTTCCTGTTTGTTCTCTATGTTCTCCTAAGCCTTCACATTGCAGCAAAGTTTTCTTCTGTTTACTCTGATACCCCCAAAATAAAATCTTCTGCTCTTAGTTACCCTCAAAAGGTATCTAATTAGGCCAGGCACACGTACAAGTCTGAATTTTGTTGAAGATTTTTTCTTTCTAAAACAAAAATAAATCTGGTATATTCTCATATCTTTTACTCTTACTTGCCTGTGATGGTCTATTGCATTACATCCTGATAAACGTTGAAAAAGGTAGAAAGGTATAAATAGGACTATCTTAACAATTTATCCTTAGTTTTAACTAAAATGCGTTTAGCTTACAGCTCGGTTATTTCAGGGACTTTTTGTGATCAAAAACTCTCAATTAACTAAAAGTGTTCGACCTCTGTGTGGGAAAAAAGGTTCCTGCTGGATTTTTTTCTTTCTCATATTTTAAACCAACATTTCTGTTGGTTAATCAGAGGACAACAATCTGAAGTATGAGATTCCTGTTCTGTTGGTTCAGCTAACTAATATGTGTTAGAGTGGAGAGGCCGCTGTTGCATCTTTTCAGATTTCAGCTGCATCCGGACATGTTGATGATTTGTAGAGCTTGGTGAAGAATGTGGGCATGAGTACCTTAGTTTGACGCAAGAGACTTTATTTGTTTGTTTGTTTATTTATTTATTTATTTGTTTGTTGATGGTGGATCCTTTAGCCCTGGATTGTGTTTAAAATATATTTTATTCAGTGTGGAGTGTCTCTTTTTTGTGCTTTTGTGATGTAAATAGAAAGTATGTCTGCACCAGAGCACTTTAATCCAAAGACTACATTGTGCCTGAGTGCTCAGTGTGCACAAACAAGCATGCATTTTGCAGTTTGCCTCAGGTTGGAAGCTGCAGAGTGACAGCTGTTAAGAGCACAGAGGAGAGGCAGAGGTTGGGACAGTGTTATGGACAATGACAGCCAGCAGGCGCAAGGCCGGGCTGAGCCCCAGGCTCTGGGCTTCTCACCTGGTGAGGTAGGAGGGATGTCAGCCTGGAGACCAACTCAGGTTTGAGGGGAGACCAGAGGGGCTAACAGATGTAAAACAGGAAAAAGGCGTCACAGGTGTTTTAACAGCTGCATGTTTGACTGTTCAGGTGAGTTTCTGTGTCTTATGTATTCACAGCCTGCAGTGGTTGAGTATAATTCTGACAAAATGTAAATTAGGCCTAAAATGTATCTTGGAGCTCAAGGATTGTTCTTGTTAATTTGATTTTTACACACTCTGCTCATTGAGAGTTTGCTGTATGCAGACCATACCAAACAGAGGTTGTTTTTTTTTTTGCCAGAAGGGAATAGATAATTCATGATATAATAATGAGCTGTAGATTATACAGCATATTCGATTTTGTTTGTCAGGATAAAATAGTTATTTTTTTCATGAATTATAACACATTTATTATTTCAATATATTTATGATAGATATTTGAATGCATCACAGGTTAGTTTAAGTGCAGTGTCTCCATAGCTGAACATGTGTTTCCCTGGTTATTTGTATGTATTTGTTGTCTCCACTTGTTCTGTTCTTATTCTCCTCTGAGACCAGCAACCTTCCTCTCTGGAGTTAAAGTGCCATCTACTGATAGTTTTACAGCACTGCACTGTTTTACAGACATGGTCATTTCACTGTCAGGGTTTAGTTAGGTCTGAAAAATGAGCATACTGCACATTATCCTTCTTCTATATTGCTCCTGTTTTGGGCAAAAAGGAAGCAGCCTTTCAGCAGTAGCCAGCTGGACACAGGAACACTCAAACTCGTTTCCAACGCTGTTATTTTTCTTTTCTCTATAAAAAGCAAACACATACTTGGCTGTTTATATGCAAATGCTTTGCTTCACCCCAGTGTTTTTGTTTGCATTTTGCCAGCATCCCTTAGCATGCACTGCCAAGCTGTGAGATCATTGCCCACTCAGAAATCCTATATAAAATGTATGTCCAGCTTTTGGCCCTGCTACAGAGAGGCTAAGTTGTTTCACATCACCGCCGGCAAGTAGAGGGAAAGCTTCCTAATCGTGCTTCCATCCTCCATCTAATGCAGGACCATTAAGTATAATTTGATGTAGAAATCTAAAGATTTTTTAAAACTTGGATTCCTTTTATAGTCTCACTGGATCATGATAGTTGTTTTAAAAACAAGTAGAGATGAGCAACATTTAGAGCTTTTCCACTCATTAAGCTGCTATTGTAGAGCTGTAATTTGACTGATATCCAGCTGATAGGCTGGATGAGCTCTGATCTGTGATAGGCAGGTTCAAAGGCTGAACAATCATATGTTTTCACTCTTATTCATTAAATGCTTTAAAACTTAAAAACTCCCACCACTTTAAATGTTTGAACACATCGACCCACATCATGTTTGTTTTTAGTTTAATCACATACAGAAATAGCGCTCAACTTTTAACTCCTTTACTCAAAATTACAGCGATGTAATAGCTTGCAGCTCATTCTTGGGCGTATTCATTATAGTCCGATTAAAAAGTCATCGTCTAACCTCAAAGCCACATGGAATTTGGCCTAGAAAAGCCTCATCAGTGCATCCTTGCGATAAATGATGCTTCCTGAAGTGAAATTGTCTTCTGTCTATTATCCTCTCTCCTATTGCTCTGTTTGCATCATCAGTCTGATTTTTTTCACAATTATAGATCAGATTCATGATGTTGCTGTCCGTAAAGTTACTGACCATTATTAACTTTATAGATCCACCTTGCACAGGGGAAATGATCAACATATAAAATATAACCGTATTGTACCATACTTTAATAAGTGCACGTTTTTAATATAAATGTATTCTTCCTGTAAAATCTCTACATTTTTACTTCTGTTATTATATTTTATGTATTTGTGTGAATCTGCACACTTCCATTTGCTTCTTACTCCTCTAGTGGTACACTCATGTTTCACAGCTATGGGACAATGGAGCATATTACTATTTTAATCATCTAAAAAGTTTTTTCTCCTTTAATTTTTAATCATCAATCATTGCCATCATTTTCTGTCTAAAAGTAGCTGATCTTGGTTTGTGGTGATTTGTCGTCAATTCAACTATATTGGGATCTTTGCTGCAAGTCTTAACAGCCCTTATCTGTCTTATCCCTAACTAATGTCAAAGACAATATTATCACAACATTTTGAAATAAAATTTTAATTAAAATACACTAATGGACAACCCAACACGCTGACATTTAGCCTTTTTTTTTATTAATAAAGTGGAGTACTCATATAATTCCTTCTTTTTTTTCTTCGATTGTAATATTCTTTTCTCTATTGAAGGACCCAAAGTACCTTTTTTCTTTTTATATTCAGAGCTTGTTCCATTTAATTGTAGATCTTGGTTTCCAGCGTCCAAACGTCCAATGAGTGCTTCTGTCATGAAATGTCTAGATGTTTGTTATGATTAGGGAGCTAGGCTGTGATGGATTAATGGGGATTATCGTGTCCTTCATGTTCAGTCGGATTGAACACTTCCTCTGCCAAAGAACTTGCTGCTGATTTTTGTCTCTTAAATATTTTATGGTCCTAAAAAAAAAAAAAAAAGTCATACTTGGCAGGTAAACCAGTCCAAGCTCACAAATCACTGCATTTTTTACTTTTTATGGTACTATTTTGGTCTGAATCTCAGACAGGATTTTTCTATTCTTAAGTTAACTGATTGAGATTAAAAAATAAATAAATTCTCCTTCTATATGTTGGTAAAGAAGCAGACATATCTAATCCCATTCACATTAGATAAGCACGACAGTCTTCTCGGCATATTCAGAAATGCTAAATCAAGTTACTAAAATAACTGTAGCTTTTCTGAAGTTGTTTATGGCTTCTCCTCTAGTTGACTCCTTCCCTGAGCTCTGGCTGTGTTTGGTCTTTACTTGTGGCAACGTGGTGAAGAGGAAGGAATCGAAAAGCCGGACAGACAGACGGCAACGGTGACATCTGTGAGTGGCAGCAGAGTGACAGAGGGAGAAAATGAGAGACAGCAAGGCATGGAGCGGGAATTGCTTTTTCATTTTCACCTTTCAGCTTCCCATTAGCCGACAGCGAGGAACTAATGAAGGAGCAGTATGATAATCTGTTGTTCTCCTATTTCCTGCTCTCCACTGCCCTGTCAGGCCTGGGGAGAAGTGGGATGGTGACAGAGCTGTCACGGCTTCAGCGGAGGGAGAAGCTTTTATTGGGAATGTCTGCGCGTTTTTGTTATGTTGTTGACTTAATGTGAATCAGCTTCCGTGGAAACTCTCCCACTGCCCTGAAGAAGGAGGATCTTTTACCCTCTGGATTTCATCAACATGAATCCACCATGTTACTTTTTTATCTTTAAAAAGAAATGATCTAAACCAGCTGGTGGTCCTTCAGTAATAAAATACCTTGTTGTTGCAACAGCAGTTTAATTTCAAATGTGGCTCTGTAGGCTCACAATGAAGAGCAGGAATGACAAATTGATAAAACAGTGAAGTGAGGTCCCATCCATTTACTGCTCCCTGTGGAACTTCCTTTCAGGCAGACGGCACCAAAGCTGTAACCGAGATCAGAGAGCCAGGCTTCATGACCTGTGTCCGGTGGTGTTTGAGTTCACCTTGCTTTAATAAACACCTAGATGCAGAGAGGGGGGGGCTGCCCTCTCATACTCTGCCTGGGTGAAATAAACAGTTTGCACTAAGACATGTGTGCACGTCACGTTTGTGTGGAAGTGTTTCTGTATATTTCCCCTCTCCAGTGTCTCACAGGTGCATCGCTGCTTCCCTGGCCCACTGCGGCTTGCTGGCGTGACGGCCCAGGCCCCAGATTTACGGCCCTGACACAGGAACCCATTAAAGGCTGTTTAGGGATCCCAGGCCTGAGCCCCTCTGAAATCTCTTTTATTATAGCTCCAAGCTACCATGGAAGGGGAGCGCCTCGGCCAATCAGCGGTGCCACCACATGTGTTCATGTTTAGCCTGATGGCTGAGAGGCTTAAGTGCTACTGCACACATCTCCTTCACTGACTTTTATGGAGAAAGTGGCACTTTAACTCTTTGTATTATTTTTTTTTTGGTAATAGGGTGCGGATGTGATAGAGCTTGCGTGTTAGTGTGTGCGTCTCTCATGGCCGAACACGGACCTTAAATGAGGGCAGCCCAGCCACACGTTACATTCCGCTGTCTGGCTGGCACTGGTCCTACTAATCAGAACCAGCTTGATTCACAGTTACTCACCCTTGCAACTCGCCTCCTCATACACACACTCCCATCAATTCGTACAGAGTTCCTTCCTAATTTTCCTTTCTTCCTCATCCTCGCTGGTCACATTCTCGGTCACCTTTGACTCTTTCTAAACACAAGTTTCTCACTCTGAGGATCCTTTTCTGTCTGAGGAGATTAATTATTGTGTGTTCAACACTTTCAGAGTAACAGTGCATGAAAAAGAACATGGAGGTGGAGCTAAACACAAAGCTGGTTCCAGCAGTGTGGAGCACTTTTATAAAATAGTGCACACTGGCAATAAAAGCAGGGTGGAGAAGGGGTGGAGTTTGATTGCTTGATTTTATCGAATTCATTTTTCTTCAAAAGAAACAAACCTCTAATTCTGCTTTGTGTGAATTATGGTTGGTTGCGTCCAAAAGGGACAGAAGAATCAGTTTTCTAATGATGGTGCCACCTGTGGCCAAAGCACAGAACTGCAGCACTCTTCTGCTCCCCGTAGCTTTTACTCATATTAGACGTTTTTTTGTTTTTTTTTGTTTTTTTATTTTTTTCAGCTTATATGGAGTTGCCATTGGTGTATGAGTTGAGTTTGATGCTGTTCACTTCTGTGTATTCACAAAATCCATCTTGAATACAACGTTTCGATTGTTTGCTGGATTGGGCCCATTTAACAAGGAAGTGCTTGACGTCACATCGCCGAACAGTGCGGGAACTTCAGACACAAAGTAAATTCTGGAAAATAGGATACAGGCTTATAGATGCATGTGTGTTGAACTATTGAGGTGTCAGTCTGCTCCTCAAAAAATGTTTTAGTCGTAAAGGGACAAATCAAAAGGGACGTGTAAATGTATGATAAAGTAGAACAAGGAGCGATTAGCAGATCCCATTCAGGCTCTAACAATGTAGAGTTTTAAGGTCTGTTGAAAACATAAATGGATATTTTTTTGTATCAATTAAAGGTATAGTGGATGATATTCTTTTTCTGGGTGGATAATCTAAATAAGTGGTCCCCCTAATTGTCAATCATTTGGTGATATGTTTACGTAAGGCGGTCCTACGTGCTCATCCCCATTTTCGGGACCTTTACCTCCCCACTACGGGAGGTAATTCTCGGCAGGCAGGAATTTCACTGCATTTATCTGTCCATCAAAACAAATTTTTAGGGCATCCATGTATAAGAAATATGAAAATGTTGAGAATATGTTTAAAATGTCCCTTTTCCTTCGTATTCAATCAGTTTTCTCATCAGTGTGCAAGAGGGGAGGTCATTTCGATAGGCATGTATTTCTCGGCAGAACACAGTGGTGAGTCTGACATAGTGGAAAAATTGCATTTCTTCTTGTAGAAAGTAAGCATGTATGAGCGATGCAAAAAGCAATTTTTAAACGGAGCTTGTGCGAGGAGAGATAGGCTGGTCCATGTTCTTGGGAGCGGGGTTGTCCATGTGCATTATTTTTTTTTTTGGTGGAGAGGGCGGGTCTTTTCAAAAATTCATGAAAATCCTCCACTATACCTTTAAAATGATTATGGCCTTAAATAGACCTGTTTCACCAGCACTATTAATTACCTCTTTCCATTTGGAGAAAAATTGCACTCTTAAAGAAGAAAACAGTTTTATTTTTTAATATGATGTAGAGTCAATATTATTTTGAAAGATTCAACATAAAATGTGAACATTAAGAGATTGTTGGGGGATAGTAATCGGTGTCTGCTCACTATAATGAACCACATCTGAATAAACTAAGATGAACCACCATCAAAGCAGTTATGCACATTATCCAATGATGAAGAGCTAATCAAAAGATGTTTAGTTTCCTTTTAAAGGGAAGCGAATTAAAGTCTCAAACTTATGAAGAATCTGTTTGACACTCAGATGTCAAGAAAGAGGTTATTTTCTTTGAGACTTTAATAATTCATAACAGTCTTAAAAAGGACTATGAGATTAAGAGAATGGAGTGTGAAAACATACATTTGTAATATTACAAACCAGCTCAATAGCTGCCAGAGCAGCGGTTCAATCAAAAACAGAACGACGCCGTGACTATAGGTCCGTCTCTTTGGCTTAGAGACAGGTGTGGACACAGAAGACATCACTGCTTTTGTCAGAAACGTACCTTAAACAACGGTGAAGTTCTGATTTGCTCAAGGTTTGGATGTTTGGGAGTTTTTCACTTTGGGATTCGGAAGCAGCTTGTTGCTGCAAAAAGGGAGAGTCCAGCGAGACAAAAGAGCGAAGAGTCTCTTTGGTTTAAAAGTCATTAAAGGTCGGTTCATGCTACGCATTTTCCCCCAGACATTGATTTGAAGAATATCAATGGCATAGGCAGCACCACAGGTGCAGGCATGGTGGGTCTAACAGATTACATCCTGCCTACCTGGTCGACAGTTTTGCCTCTTTCATTGATTCACTAATCAATTATTATTGAATGCATTGATTATGATTGGAGCTTTAAAAAAAAAAACTCTAAACCAACACTGTAGTTCTGATATGCAGCTCAAATGTTATGCAGTGTTTGCTAAAAAGCTTCTATTTAGGAGATACTCTCTCGCTAAAATATTTACCCAAAAATGTGAGGAAAGAGAAAAAACTAACCATTAAATATTGTTTTATTAACAAGCTGAGTCAAAAGAAAGGTCTAGATATTAGCTTTAAAAAGAAGTTCAGTCAAGTTGGCAGAACCTCATGAGCGGTTGATTCTATATGAAAGAAACACACTTTGGAGGAAAGTTAGAGAAAAAGAAAACAGAGGTGAGCACCAAAGAGTGAAAATTAGAAGATGAGAGATAGTGTTAACATCAGTGAACATGAACACATAGTGAGAGGAACATGTGCGTTGTGGTGGAAGGCATGTTAATAAGTGGCCTGGGGCAGATTTGGGCTCCCATGGGAAGAGTCCTGCCCTGCTCTGTAAAGCTTCTGTCTCTTCTTTAACCCGCCCATTAAACACAGTACACAGGTGGCTTATTAAACCCACTGCAGCAGACTTCTACACTCCACACTGATCACTCAGCTCTCTGCTATGACAAATGCAATCACATGTGCCGGTGCTGTAATGCAAATGATCAATGTAGTCACCTGTGTTTGCAGCACTCAAATGCCTTTTAGCTTCTATGTAATGCTGAGCTCGGCAAATTACTGCAGGCGATCTTAAAGGTTTTTTTTTTCCCTGCAGACACAAGTTTGACAAATTTAGTCTCAACCCTCAGGGTCTGGCTTCATTAAAACGAGCTAGTTGTTCTCTACTATAGGGACTCACCTGACACTCTTTTTTTTTTTTTTTTTTTATTTTCTGTGTAGTTTTATTAAACACTCCATCTCTGCAGAGCCTTAGTTATCAGCAGTGTGACGTTAAAGTGTACCTGAGCCCCCCTTGGGTCCACTTTTGTTGTGATCATATTATCCTGAGTCTTTAACCGCATCCATTTGCTTTGTTATTCTCATTAACAGCACAACTTAAACAAGTCTCCTATGAGCGTGGGCCTTCGAGACCTTGGCTATGGGCTGGACGATGATGAGTTGGACACTGCAAGCAAGTGAGTAGCTAAATGCAATGTTGTATATATTTACTTTCCTGTACAAACAAAGATGCTAGAGTGGAGAACTTTGGCTGATAGATTGAGTTGGCTGCATGGGGAGTTGTTGGTCTACAAAGGAAGCCGTTCCTTCCTGTTGCTAATGATGATACTGCCCCCCAGTGGACTAATTTACCCAGAGCACTGTTTGATGGACACAGCTGTAGGGGACCTACAAGTAAAGCTCCTTTTCAAAAGTTTGTTTATTTTATATATTTAATTGATAAAGTGAAATTTTGCTTGCGGTTTTGGTGATTATGGCAATTTTACAACTAATTAAATCCAGAAATGTGCTTTGATAGTGAATTATAAATACTAGATAGGACCTATGAATTAGATTTCTTTTGTTGGAGAAATGTTCCCTTTCCAAAAAGTATATCATTGTTCTGTATAGGTATGATCCCAATGCTTGGTCAAGACTACTTTTGCATTAAAAAAAAAAAAAAACTACTGCATCACTGCAGCATAAAGGAGATCAGCCTGTGGCTCAGCTGGAGAGGGCAGGAAGTCCAGGTTGCTTTAATTATAGATTTAAGCTTCACTGCTTTGTTGATTCTAGCTTCTCTTACTCTGTATGAAACAACATAGGCTATCTATTGGGTTTAGCTCTGGCCCATTTACTGGGCAATCAACCATGGTCACTACAACTGGTGCTTTAAAATTGCCAGATTCTTTTTTTGATTTATCTGGAGTTCATTAAACAAAGTAGATAATCACTCACTGTGAGTGTAGTTCATTTATTTATTTAAACATGTCTAATTTTACAGGTAGTTCTCATTGATGAAAAGTTTCAGTTTAAGTCATTAAACAATGAAAGTTTAAAAAAAATGCAAGCAGATAAATGCCTTACCTGATTAGATATTTTTGGATTCTGTGATTTAGGGTTCAATCTTGAGAATGTTTCCTTGTCTTTACAGTAATAACTTAATCTGTTGGTTAACAGTGGTCTGCTGTCAGATTTCAAAACATGGAGGGAGGCTGTTTAATTTTATTATTTTGTTGCCTGATTTTTATAAGGGGGCTAAACTTGGTATTTTCAGGTCCAGCCCTACTACTGGCTAAAAGTTACACAGCGCTGCTTTTAATATAATGCAAACCTCAGAGCGCAGGCTGTAAGTAGCGAGTCTATAAGTCAAATACAATGTGATAGTATGTGGTTTATGGCCTGTTATGAACCTTAAGGTAAGCAGCATTCAACCTATGGATGAAGAACATCTACGATGACATTATATTAATATTTCTCTTAAATTTTAAACTAAAATGCTAAATTTTCTTTAATCTAATAAAGTATTTTTGATCCTATTAGTCTTATACCTTCTCTCCACAACCCAGGAGAGACTGTTCTGATATTACATCTGGCTGGGAGATTTCATGGACAAGAAATTCAGCATTAATATGCCTGCCAGTTATGCAGTTTTTCCTGATGATTGTGCACTTTTCTACTGTTTTTTTCATGTCGCTTAACTTTCCAATGACATGTAAATGGTCTGTTTGGAAAGTAACCCGTCACCCTCCAACACAACCACTATGTCCCCATAGGGCATTACATATATTGTCTGCACTTCCTGTATCCTTTATAGTAAAATTCAGATTTTCTGACATTTAATTTCCTGTTAGACCAATGATTAACATTAACTTAAAGAAATACGTCTTAAAAATCAGTTTAATGCAGCTTACCTTCATTTCAAGAAAACTATCATTAACTTTTTTGTTAAAACCTAAAACAGAATTGAGTCCCTATATATAATGACAGTTCTAGACGTTTTCCCCTTTTCTGTTTAAATTAAGAAGTTTCTTCATACAAGTTTGTTTTCTTTTAGATATGCTTGCCTGATGGCAATAAATTCATCACTGATCTCTTCGTCTACCATATATTGTTTTGTGTTACTGACAGAATGACCATACAAGGATAAATGCTCAAACAACTCAAAACATGGATGCCTAATGTTTCTGTTTTGGAAGAACAGGCTAAGAAATCAGATTATAGAATCTAAAAGAGCTGCATCCAACAACTTTCTTGCAGTCTGTAGGTTGTTTCTTCATACTGTATCTTGTCTCAAATGAATGACCTCTAGAGAAATATTCTCTGTAATTCTGCAAGTTGCTTTACAGAAATCCCCTCTTTTTGCTTAAAACACACCTATAAATTACCACTTTTTTTCAAAAATGTGATTTTTTGCCATTAAAGAAGAATCTAATAGATTGCCTTTAGATACGTCTTTAGAATCTTTATATTTTCAATCCAGGATCTCATCTGAAGATAGCGGCGAGGTCCAGTCATATACAGAGGACAGCGACGATTCTGACTCCTTCTACCCGGACATCGAACCCTCGCCGTCCAGCCAGATGAACCTGCTGGAGGAAATCCTGGATTCTCTGACCACCACGACAATGGATCAAGGGAAACTCAGTGGAGCCAAGAGCTTGGACTTCTTCAGGTCCTTGGATGACTTGGACTACAAGGCTCAGGTACACAATAAGGATGAGTTAAATGAAAATAAATTTTAGAAAGATAGATTTGTAGTGGGATGCATGGAGTGGAAACAACTGAATTCAAACCTGCATGATGTACAGATTCACCATGGTTTTTACTTTGTTTTTTTCTGTATTGCCTTGCTTTGATTATAATTGAAGCCAAAGCCATGCAGTGAGTCAAGAACTGAGGATGAGGGCAGCTGTGATGCTAGAGCTGAACATGGAGGATGGAACATGGGCCAGGATGACAGCGCCGTCCATGGGAAACACCTGCCTCCATCTCCACGCAGACAACCCAACAAAAGTAGCCTTAAGGGCTCCAAGAACCTCTCCACACGCTCTGCAGAGACCCCCTATTCAGCTTCCCATGATGCCAACGGCACCAAGTCAGATCCTCCTCCTACTTACTCCTCTAGGTCTGATCTTGACACTCACCTTCTCCCATCAGGAAGACCACCAGGAGACCACCGCCTATCCTACTCCCCCTTGCTCTCCCATAAGGTTTCACCCCCATCCCCCAAACTCTCTCACACCCACAGCTATGCAGCGCCTGCATCTCATCCAAACTCTTCTCTTACACCGACGGGTCGGAATCGTACCTCCTCGGACCCTCAGGGCAGCTCTGAGCCTTCCCAAACCCAGGATCAAACTGGGTCCAGTGGCATCCTGAGGAGAAAGGTGCTGTCGAAAGAGATGGTGAAAAACTACCACGAGCGGTCAGTGAAGAGGCAAGGCAACAAAGGAAACCAGCAGCACCAGGTGAGCCCCACGAAGAACAACCAGGCCAGCATCCAGGTACCGTGGGAGAAAGAAGTTTCCAAAGATTCGCTTCTGGGGCTTGGCCTGTGTCTGGGTCAGAGTAAAGACTCAGAGACCACCGGGAGGCAGGATCCAGGCCTCCTGGAGGAGATCGAGTCCATGTGTTGCCTCACTTCACCCAGCAGCCTCAATCTCTCTCAAATCCACTGCAGCAACAGCCACCATCAGGTCGAAGGAAAAGCCACAGAGAAGTCCTAAAGAACACAGAAAACACTATATCTGTGGACCGACTCAGGTTCTGCGCCTCTGTTACGTCTGATAACCAGCTCTGCCCTGATTTCCTGAATCCTCGCTCATAAGGGAACATTATTAACAAACCTAACAAGGGCCAAAAACAAACAAAAGCCACAGAGCTGGAAGTGTTTAGAGGAAGCACTGCAGAGTTTTCCATCTGTATTCTTATCTCCTGGAATAAAAACTCTTCAAATAAATTAGATTGCATAAAGACTACCTCAAAAACATTGGTGAGAGTAAGAAAAAAAGCACTGTAGGCTGATTCAGATGAGGAATAGGCAACTTTAAAAAGAATACATTTGAAAACATCCTTTTTCTTTAAATATTGTTCATCTTAAACTTCAATCTTTGAGTAAAATATGTGAGAATAGGTGGATATATCTGCAGTGTTTTCAGTTCAGTCCTCAAAGATCTGAACACAGTAAATGCACCAATCAGGTTTTTCAGGCCGGGAACTGACATCCTGCTGTCTTTGAATCTATTTACTCAGAATGACTAGGACTCAGAAAGGAGAAACAAGTGCCGCAGGTCCATTAATAGATGTAGTATTTTAAAATCCAACTGAAAATTAAACGATTAAAGCGTTATGCCACTTTATGTATCAAAGCACATATTTCTAAACTTTATTAGAGAATATGTTGTATTTGTAGACCAATTTTAGGGAAGTTCTTACATTGTGTTGCATTTAATAAACAAGAAAATCTGATTTTCTGGTTTGATACCTGCTGATCACTAGTCAGAAGGCCAGTTCAAAGAAGTATCTGATTTCAGCCGCTAACTAATCGGTCGCTGCATCTCTACCAAGCGCTTTAGCTCAAATGAATTTATGTGAGTACTATGTTAAGATAAAGAAGGGCCAATTTTCTCTAAACACACCATCATGTTGTTGATTTTTGTTTTACTCCCTTGTTCTGAGCATTTCATATAATGAGTTTGCACTTGTGGATTAATTTATAATATTCTTCTATTACTACCTGGTACTAACTGCAAAACCAGTTCGGGTGATACTGGATGTTGAATACACAGTGTCCTCGGAAGCCTTTGAGAATAATAAAACTCTGTTAGATTAACGATTTTAATCACTATGCCTTAAACGGACATGTGATTCATTATTATTATTTTTTTTAAATACTGATGTCTTTAACTTTGGATACGTCTGCAGGTACTTTTCTAACCAGAACCTTCAATAGAGCAGCGAGTCATGGTACCAGTAATGGTCTTTGCTATCGTGTTAATTTGTAAACGACCAACTTGGATGAAGCAAAATCACTCAAGTGTTGATATGAATGATGAGGAAAAGCCAGATTCTGCGCTGCATCTCTTTCTCTTTCCATCGACACTCATGCTTTCAGCTCTTTTCCAGCTCTCTTCCCCTCATTCCATCTCTCCATGCTTCCAGACGTCCCTAACCTCTCTGTGACACTTTGCCTTCAGGCTGTTTACTTTCACTGAAGATATTAACTATAAAATGGGTCATGAATAACAAGAATAAATTATGTTGTGTTAATGTTTTAAAGGCAAATTTAAATTTCATGGAATCATTCTTTTTGTAGCATTTGTTAGCAGACATCACACTTTTCTCTTTTTTGTCTCCATCTCTCCTCCTTTCTCTTGTTTTAAGAGGAAATGCAGCTTCTGAATAGGAGAGTTTGCTCTATACTGTATTGCAGTGGAGGATGATTGTACTGTAATGAAGCAATATACTGCAGGTCTTAGAGTCGCTGCATGGATGTGATGTGTTCAGGGTCTAAAGTATTTTTATATGCATCTCTCCTGTGGAGAGAAGCGCCAGCATCCAGGGATCGCAGCTTCCCCTTGTTCTATCTGCGTCACCGCAAACCCGTAGGAAGAGAACAGTCTTTCCCTCGCTTGGGTTGGGATTACTACATTTATGGTCTGTTGTTCTTATGATTTATGCCAGACGGCAGTTTAATGGTGGCTGTTTCTCTACTTCTGGAGTGCAGCTCTGCGTTAACGATTTGCCCATAAAGTCTTTGGCATGCTTCTAAAAGGCTAAAAAGAATCTGTCCTGGTAATTCCAAGAAAGGTTAGAAGAAATACTGAGTCCAGAACATTTTTTAACTAGCCTCACTCACTGTAAACACTTTAACAAACTGTTATACTATGCAAATATTGAGAAATCTTAAGAGGCCAGTTTTCTTTGACAGGATTGTTTCCACAGTTGGAATCATAATCTGACTGTTTTCTGATAAAAAGTAATCCTCAATATATAAAAAAGTAGGGATGTCCCAGTCAGGATTTTGTCTATGCTTTAGACTAAACGGTAGTTTAGGATTAAAGCATTCAATCATGACATATAGAAGCTTTATTAGACTTGGGTCCACATTTGTATAGTGAAGGTGTCCAACACAACTCTACTCACTGGTGTTCAGGATGATGCAGCACCTGCCGTACCTCATGCATCTACAGATGTTTTGCTCTGGCTACCAGAAAACAATAAAGATTTAATGCCAATTCCTTTTTCTAAAGATTTATCTGATTTAACATCTACAGTCTTAAATAAGCCCATGTCATTTTCTTGATGAACAGTTCACTGAGATGCTAGGCTAACACCAGCATGTTTACCCTGCCTTGACATGGTTTATTGATAATTAAATAGCTATTATATCCCTGATTTACTTTAATTTATATCTGACCTCAGTTAAAGATACAGAAATTATGAAACCTTCATGTTGCATTTGTTGGTGTGATGTTCACCTAGAGCTGCTTTTTAAAGTGCTCTGCTAACGCTAGCATCTCTATTCTCTGATATAACTGGTTAAAAATGTGCAAATATTTTGTTAGTAAGAGTTTTTAATGAAACTACATTTTTCTTACTAAGGAAATCTTCATGTTAGGTGCAGCTGATATGCTGGGCTAAAGCTAGCAGGTTTACTCTCTGTTTTGATCAATCTTACAGGTTATATAAAACATAATTTCTACAGGACATTCAGTTAAAGTTATTTCTGACTCAACATGTAGCTTCAAGATTTAATTAACTTCATCCATTTTTATAATTGTTTTTTTTTTTTTTACCCAGATATGTTTGCTCAAATGATAAGCTAATGCTCTCATGTTTACTCTTTGTTTTTGGTAAAGCATATTCAGCTACTTGAAGCTTTTCAGCCAGTTTTTTTTAAGGTTGTATAAAACACATTTTCCAGATTTTGATATTTTCATGTTTTTGATTTTAGTACAGTTTGTTTGTATTAACAAAATATAAAGAAAGTTGTTTTCCTGTTTTTTTTGTATGTTTAGTGTTTCAGCGGCTCTCCCCAGCATTGACGGCTGTCTGTGGAGCGCTATCAGGCTAAAACAAGCAGCAGCCAATACCGTCTCTCTTTCACTCTACGCACCTTTAAAGCGTGAGAGCTACTTAGCTTGTGATGGAAAAACAAACAGCTGTTTGACTGAAAAGATAACCATTTTCTTTTCTCCTTCAGAAAAAAGGAATACATTTTTACAAAGTTGCAGCATGGCTTGCTGGGTGTGGTGCTGGATTATCATGAGTAGAGTTGAATACAAATCACCTAAAATCCTTGAATCAGGGCCCTATGGAGTAGATGGGGACATCCCTATAAAGCCCAAACCTTTAAATATGTGTGTGAGTTGACCCATTAAATTATAGTGCGGTGTGCCTTGTAGAGTAAGTACCATCCTGTGTAATTCCAACATGGTAGCATCTTCTGGACGTCTCTGTGGAGCGGCTTTGATCGCATTAAGGAGGGTCGAGTAAGTCAGTTTCAACCAACAGACCGAAATCTGTCCTGTTGGTTCTCATGATTTTAGCAAATTAACTTCTATATTATTCTAACTGCTGAGGTCAGTCTTTGCATTGGATGGTGGGAATCTTCCTACTTGTATAAAAAAAACAATAAAAAAAACAGTTCTTTTACAAGTTGAATATTTCTTTGATTGTACTCTTAGGTTAATAACTTGTATAGTTTGCGTGTTTGTTTGTTTTTTCAAACACTTAAGCATCCTTCTCTGAGTGGATTAAACAAATCCCGCAGGGGTTTCTCTAGTTGATTTCTTATGGATAAAAAGTTATTTTCCGATGAATAAATGTGTATTTTTTCTTGCTTGAATATATTTTACATGGAATGAATATATATATAAAAAATATGTCTATGATTGGTGTTGTATATTGTAAAGAGATGACACCTTGGCTTTGAATGTTGGAGATTTTATTTTTGAAAAAAGAACAATAAGAAATGTCCCATGTAGCCGTAATCATGCAGAAAGGCTTGTCTTCTAATCAATGGAAGCGGAGGCGATGGTTGCTCTTACGTGATTCAGTGCTCACTGTTGTAACCTGCATGTTGGTACTGTACACTTCGTTGTGTATCTGTCCTGTTGGTTTTGTATTATTTCAGTGTTCAAAGTGTCCATAAAATCCAATGCCATCTTCTCTCTGTGCTTAACATTGATTATGAGATCATCTGCTGCACATTTTTCTTGTCAGGAAACTTCTGCTGTTTTTTTTTTGTTCTGCTGTGCATCTGTCTGGATTGCGGAGTGCTGTGAAAGGGCAGGCACACTAAAAAGCTTTAGTGACCCTAACAGCGAAGGGAACCAGTAGAGATATTTTGCATTTCAGGGTTAGAATTGTTAACATCCTTAGCATTCATGTAAATTGTTTCTCCTCATTACAGATTTAGTTTGAGCAGGAGGTGATGTATGTTGTAGCAGTTTTCACTGAATAATGGAATAAAATCAAGTCACCTTTTCCATCCAAATTCTGACATTATTTGGAGCCAGTTTGTGGAGTGACTTACACGCTGAATGTTACAGTCAGCAGCTTCATTTCTGTATCTTCATCATGATTTACTCTATGGTATTATATCTCCTGTTTTTTGTTTTTCTTTTATTATTATTTTAGTTGTAATCTTTTTGTCTCGGTGGTGTGCACTTTTGCATGTGCTCATCGTGGTTGTTTTTTTTCCAGCTGAGGTCAATATAACGTGCTACTGATGAGTAACCTGGTACAACAGCACACATTGTACACACTGTGAACGGAAAATAAATACTGTTTCTTGCTTTGCTGTGTCTAGACTCTTCTTCTTTTGAATTCATGTTAGACTATCAGAAAGTTTTGGTGTAATGGCTGCTTTTACATTTCAAAATGTTCTTAAGGGAATCGGGATTAGGAGGTAAACCCAGACTTTCCAGTCTACAGTGAGACTATTCAGCTCATTCTGGAAGACTCTAAAGGGAAAGAGATATAGTTTATTATGCAAAAACCTGCTCTCCTCCAAGTAGGCTATCGACAAATGGACATCCAAAGGGAGGCCCCCAGTATCCCTAACACACACCTGAACCCCCTTTAGGTCTAGTAGCAGCGACTCATCTTAATTACCCCTTAGATGATAGAGATCATCATTTCAAAGGAAGGACCAACTGTTAAGGAGGAAGCTCATTCCTTAAAGGTACAAGTATTTTATACTTATTAAATGCTTTAACTGAGATAAAGTCTTTAGCAGACGCTGATCCTTGTTGTTCTGTAGAGTTCAATACTTCTCTGGGAATTTATGTTGCAGGAACTGCTTTGTTTTTACCACCAACATCCTCAATACACATGCTGAAACTCTCACATCTCCTTGCTACCACCTCTGAGCAAGCTCTGCACTGGTGGCAAATTGACCAATATCCTATTTTTCTCCAAGAATTGGACCAAAAAAATTTTTTTCAAAACATGTCTACATAAAGTTAAGTTTTCTCTTTAATAAACTTTATTTTTCTAAATTAACATTTGCACTGAAAACTGTACTTGTATTTGAGCATTTTGTTGTGCACTCTTTCCACCTGTGTATAGCATTAAGTACTGTACTAATGCTGTGACATGTCAATCATCTGAGGGGGCGAGAATTTGTGAGACAGAATCAGACGTTATCAGTTCAAATGGAATTTTGATACAAGAAGATAACAATGTAATCTCTCTCAGAGTCATGTGCAATAGATTAAATGATGGGAATGCTTAAACTGCAGACCAATCGCGGTTGATGCCTTTCTCCAGAGGCGGGGTTAACCCTGGACGGGTCACCAGTCCAGGGCTACACAGAAACACACTAGCATGCAAACACTTCTTTAGAGAGAAAAATGAACACAACAGTGATCTTTTTTGTGCTGCAGGCGAAAGATGAATTTAAATAGATTTCCAGTGATATGACACTTTACAGACACTCAACAGATAAAATGATTTGTTGGAAAATTCAAGATTTCTAAAAGAGCATATTAATAGGCACATAAACACAATCAAGTCTTTTTGTGTAGCACTTTAAATCAAACCACTGAAATAAATTATGCTCTGAAAGAAGCCACAATAAAATAAAACCTGAAAAAAAACAAATCACTTAAGTTCGTCAGTACAGCTGATCAATACTCACAAATAAGCAGTGATTATGTGCTGATGTTATCACATTAATGCAATTCAGTGGCCCAGACCTATACAAAAAGCACATAACATGAGTGTAAAAAAAATATACAAAAGGTTTTAAAATTGACAAAACACAAAAAAGTGGAGCATTAATCTAAATCAAGCCCTATATTTTCTGATATGTTTAAATAATATCCAGTGCTACCAATTTAAAGAACAGAATCACAATGAAGTGAAACGAGATTTTAGTTAATTTTTGGACTTATGTATTTGCGTGCCTTTATTATATACAGCTGTGTTTTAAATAAAAAGTCTAAATTTAATGACCAGACTAATAATTACTTAGTAATGTGTATCTGTGTTCAGCCCCTTTTACGCCTGCATTTCATATGAGTCTCTCCATCAGCGGCGGCTGCGTGATGCTCCACATCTCCACCCGGGATCCGTCTTTTTCCTGCCGGCTGGGGCTGTACGTGCCATGGGTGGCACGGCGATTTAGTGCGGCCACTAAGCCGATGGAGGTCAGGATCAGCACCAGCAGCAGGATGACAGACGCCAAACTTACAGACAGCAAGAGGTCAGAGGTCAGACCCTCAGAGGTGAGCTGGAGGGACAGAATTAGAGGAGTAACAGGTGATTTATTTAGAAAAGTCAATGCTTCTTTTAGATTCTCATACACACTTTGATCCCAGATCCATCCTTCTTCATACACTTTTTCCTCCCCTGTCTCCTTTACTCTACACCAGGCGCTCCACTCGCGCTGCCAGTGTGCTGATGGATGTATTTCCCAGCTCAGCAGGTGGGTTGTGACCACCAGGAGCCTGGAGCCGCCGCAGGCTGAAACCTCCCTCCGTCTGCCGCCTCTCACGCAGCTTGGCTGCAGCAAGCCCCAGCCACAGCATCACCACTATCGCCAAGCCGACCAGACACGGTGCCAGCACTGCAGCCACCCGCGAGCTGTATGGAGCACGCACCGTCTGTGAGGGATCACAAACACACAGATACGCACATCCAGCCAAGATGCTGCCGATGATCCCATCCTACCAGAACTGGCACCAAAATCCATTGTCCCAAAAATAGCTACATGCAAACCTTTTAAGGTGAGAATTAAAGCATATTCGCCTAAAATCAGCTCCCATTTATACTTTAAGGACATATATCATCATGTTGAAGGGCCAGAAAAGTTCAAACAAGTCTGAAAGAAATGAATCTCAATTAGCTTTTAATTGGTTTTCAAAGTGGATATGTGACTTAAAAAGCCACTTTTCCAAACCAAAAAAGCCCTTCAGAGTCATGCTTACTATAGCAGGATGGCATACTGAAGGCAATCTGCATCACACTAATATCATAATGAATCATTTTGCTTAGAAAAACAACTTCTTAGCTGTTAAGGAAAGCTGTGTGTCTACACCTTGAAGATTTCCCTGTCCTGTTCTTTTTCCTGAAAAGAGATCACTCGGGAGAAACTCCTTAAATAACACTTCATTATGTATATCTATTACAGTAATAAACCATGAGGCTTGACAACAGATTTTGATAGAAGTTGTGATCTTACTCAGATCAGAGAAGCTGCTTAGGGTTACAGAAGTCAGCTGCTTACCAACCGGGCTCACAGTTAGAGAATCATTTTAAACTAATCCAATCTGCCACATCATTACATCACACACGTTTGCAGAGGAAGAGACATCCATGGCTCCAGCATTATCAAAATATTACACTTTGTGAAGGACACCACTCTCATTCATTCCCAAATCTTTGCCACGTGCATAATGAAGATTATAACTGTGAATCCAGACAGAGGAACTGTCCTAATTAGATAAAATACTAGAGAAAAAATTAGTTCTGACACGCAATAGGAAAGTAATATTAGGGCATAAAATCACACATCATAAATGATACTTATCCTAACAGCCTAAGAATATCTATTTAACAATCTCAAAGTTTGTGGCTCCATATCATAAATTATTATGATAGTTGCTTGGAGAAAATTGATCGCTCATAGCTAACTAAATATAAATACCAGTTATATTCAAAAATGAACTGACACTCAGCAACTGTATGGTTAAAGTTCCATCCATCAATTTTCCTTCACGCTTATCCCTGCTGGGGTCGCAAGGGGTGCTGATGCTAGCTGTCAATGAGCGAGAGGCGGGGTACACCCTAGAAAGGCAACACAGAGACAAACAGGACAAACAACCATTCACGCACACACTGAGGCGAATTTAGAGAAGCCAATCAACCTAACAGTCATATTTTTGGACTCTGGGAGGAAGCTGGAGTACCTGGAGAGCACCCACACATGCTCAGGGAGAACATGCAAACTCCATGCAGATAGACCCCAGAACCTTCTTGCAGCCACTGCGCGGCCTCTTGTTAAATGTAATGTGACAAAACAATTGGTGCTTCTGCAATTTGAACATGTTTTTTAATTGTTATTATATTTCAAATGCAGTTAATTGCCCAGCCCTATTGTAGAGTTAAAAAAGTAACATCTTTGTTAATGATATGTATATTACCTCTAACCGTTACCCCTGACAACGCTGATGGCAAGTCTCTTAAAAATGCCAGTCAGAGCTGTTGCAGAAATAGCAATGCTGCTAGAACATTTATGTTTTACTTAACAGCACAAGTGATGAATCTCCCTCGTGGCACAGGCTGACGGGGCTGATCACAGAAGCTTTTAAAGCTCTGGGTAGGGTTCCAGTCCACTACGTATCTCAGCTCCTGCTCTGATTACAGCTCTACAAAGTGTCATCCTGATTCATTTTACTGTGTGAAGTTTACTCTATTCTTTATTTATTCTCTGATTTCTTTATGTGAAATTGATAATGAGCCTGAACACAACTAAAAAGTAAACAATGATGATATATGTCCGTTAAAGCATTGAAAAGTTTTGATCTTCGCATACAACAAACCACCACCTTGAAAATTAGAAGAGTCCTCAGAGGAAAACATAAAAATTCCAACAAAAAAAACAATCTGAGTTAAATAAATCAAAATCTTTGAAGTTTAACTTTAATTAACCAGCAATGAAAAACAGCAACACTTACACCTGCGTTGGTTGTCGGTGTCACAGCCGTGACTCCCTGAGCCGCCGCTACAAGGTTACAACAGCACAACAGCTGTAAGTCTCCACAACACTTCAATTCATCGCTGACAGCATCTTCACAGCTAAAAGCTACTTGCTGAACTTGGCAGGTCACACAAAAATAATCTCAGAAGTCAGCAAACTTTACACTAAGCAATCAACATGGAAACATACAGTAATACTAATTTAAAAAACAACCATCTGTATCCCAAGACAAAAAATAACCCTGGCGCTCATGGTTGACGCTGTAGACATCAGAGTTTCCTTCCCACTGCTACAAAGTTCTTTGTTGACTCTTGGAAAGTGCTTACCTGTCACTGCAGCACAGTTGGCTGTCAGAGCGAGTGTGACACAAGCGAGCCGGAGCAGCCTGCAGCCAGGACCTGCCATCAGTCACTGAGTGCCACACACGCAGACACAGAGATGTCTAACTAACCAGTCTCTGAGGTGCACAGCGAGGCCACCCTGAAGCCTCTGCAGAGCCGCTCCACACACAGCAGAGACGGCAGTGATGCTTCCCTGCTGTCAGCACTATCAACCGGCTCTATGTGTGTATGTGTGTGTGCCTGCCAGATAAGCTGCCCTCATACGTTCCTGTGAAGCAGACCAAACTTCTGTGAATGCCACCAGCTCTCTGCTGAAACTGCACTTCAGCGCCAGATGCTTCTTTTTCCCTTTTTCTTCGTTTTTTTTTCTTTTTTGCTGGCAAAGCAAAAACTTCTTTTCTCTCAAAGGATGGCCACATCAGTGCCAACAGTGAAAAACCTCTTCCCCCATTTCCTCCCCACTCTGCTTCTTCACCATCAGGGCTACCTGTGCCTGCAAAGCACAAACAATCACCCTCACATACCCATGCTAAAAATGCTGCAGAAGACAGGATGCAGGTTTAAAGGGGATGAGTGCTGCTATATGTGCACTATATGCTACAAATGTGTGTAAATGTTGCTGAAACTTTTAGCTTCCAATCATTTCATTGATCTCAGCTAATATAATGTCAAAAGAAATGTTTTCATATATTTTCTTTTTGTCTCCAGAAATGCATGTAAGTTCTGGACAAGTTCATTAAATAGGGATGCATAAATCAATGGGCCAGAGACCGGACCCTTATTAACTACTCATCAGTTAATGCACTTAAATACAAGAGATCTCTTTCTAATAGATAAATGCATTAAAACTAAGAATTTCACTGTTTTTAATTTACAAACATCAAACAACCATAATAAATCTAGTTATGGACATTTGACATACATATGCATAAATCCAGATGTTATTTCCTATTCTTCATTTAGATTCACATCTACAACCTTTCATCAAAGAACTTGAAGCACTGTCATTGTTTGTTTTATATCCATATGAGAAAAAACTTTGGAGCAAATTGGAACATCTTTTTGTTTTGTCAAATAAGATCTGAGTTACATAAGAGTTTGTCTTTACATTTTGCAAATTTATTTGCCCTATAGGGTGTGCTCTACCTTTTAGTTGTGACAGTGTTCCAACATATCGCTCAGCAATGACTTTCAGGGACAGTATCTGATTTTATCCACAAATACTGTCATTTATTTTCTGTGCAGAAACTTTAAACAAAAATAATCTAAATCCGACCCTTATAACCAAAGTAATATATAGACCCATATCTTGTTCCTCCTGCCAGTGATTTAATGTGGAGCAGGTGGTTGCAGTACAAATCTAATGCTGCTACATTTACTCTCTGTTTTAATGGGACTCAGTCTTTGTACTTTGAGTAGGAATCTGCAGCAGCCAATACAGTATCTCCTTCAGTGTTAATGTAAAAACCTGAAAGATTGGAAAGCAGCTGAGAGCAGCTTTAGGCTGCAGCTATGATCATTTTGCTAATCGATTAATCTTTTTTCAAATTAATAATCAAAAAGCAATTTATAATCAGAATTTAAACCAGATGATGCTAAAACTTTTCCAATGGAGGAGTTCTGGATAGAGCATATTGACAGACGAAGAATTGTTTTTTAAACATAAATGCTAAATATTTAGATTTTTTTTTTACAATTTTGGTATATAGTTACTGCACTAAGTGGGTTTCTCTATCAGCTAAACACATGTTTTAGTTTCTATACTCCAGTTAACGATTTATTGATTAATAAATCAGTTTATAATTATTCAAATTATCAATTGGTTGTTTCAGCCTTACAGCAGCTTTCTGTAGTTGAGTTTAGTTAAAGACTCTCCTGCTGATCACTGAGTTCAGATGGAGAAGTTGTTTATTTTTGTACCGCTAAGAATCATGAGAGCACAATTGATTGAAAAGTGAAACTGATATTTACTAAAAGGTGATTTCTGTAAATGGGACAATCTCTGTATCAGCTTTATTGGTAACTAAACATTGCAACTAAAGAAAACTACAAACTAGTATTTTTCTGTAATGCATCAAGGGTCTGAACATTTGCTCATTCTTTGCCAGTTGGTTCAAGCTCTGTCAGATGGATGGAGTGTGTGTGTAATCATAAACAATATCATAAATGCTCTTCTGGTTTTATATCTAGACTTTAACTAGGACATTCCACTACATGAATCAGCCTCAGTCTCTGTCATTTAGTGGTATCCAACAAATTTTGTCTTCATGATTATCATCCTTTTAATCCATTTTCACACCAACCCTTGAAGATTGCACTGTCTGTGATGAAGAAACATACACTCACAGCATGATGCTGCCATTACCATGTTTTATAATGGAGAAGGTAGGTTTTGACCTATGTACAGTGTTAGTTCTCCGAAAGCAGAATTTTGATCTTGTCTGATGACACCTTCCCTCTAAGGTTTTATGACGTTGCACTCATGTTTTTTGGAATCTGAAACAGAACTACTTGTGACGTAAAATACAAAAAAAAAAAATAAAAAATGCTCTATTCCTGAGCACTAGACCAATGAGATTTTCAAAGATATGGGTATTTAGGCGTCTATGAAATCCGTTTTGTTTCTTAAATTCCATAATATGGAATTTTCAGTTTTCTTAAATTCTCCTTCCTTTTTCCCTCAATTCCACATCTCCATTTTAACCACATTCACTGCCCTCAAAGTTACCTAATTATAAATGAATAGTCTTTATTTCACTTTCATGGGCTGCTTACTGTATGTGTTCTGGCAGCGCACCGTCCTTTATGATGAACGGACAAAGCTTCTTCTTTTTTTCCAAATGTCTGTTCCCACGCACGTGGCGACAAAGCCTTCAATAAACTCACACTTTGCTTGTGCTGAAGAGACTGCAGGCGTGTCAGACTCATGTTAGCTAGCTTCTTCTAACTGTTTCTGATATAACTCTTGACTGAAAGTCATCTTCACAGCATCACAGTTTCCCTTGACGAGAACACCTATCCTTTTGCATGTCTCCTCATCAAGTTCCCGCTCTGCGTAACCAGGTAACAGCAGATACAGGAGTTGGCAAGGGACAAAATACCTCACAGACTACTATGTCTCCAGTAAATTCTGCAAGCTTACATATTGTCTACTAGATTTAGTTTAATTTGCTAAATTCCACCATTCTGTCTCCGTGTCTTGGATCGTGGAAATCATAGGGCCCTACGTTTTGCTGTATATTTATACCCTGCTTTCAATTTTTTTCACGTCGTCCCTGATGCTGTTCTTTTCAGTCTTCATGATGCTCTCCGTTAAAGAGCAGGTGGATTTATATTAAACATAAAGTCATAAAGTAATTTAGTAATTCAATCTCTAATGCATGTGTTTGTTGCTTTGGATGTAGCTAAGGGTAGAGGTTGGGACCAGGGTTGGGGCTAAGAAGTAACAAAAATTGTAATAAAAAGTAAAACATGTCCTTTATCAGAAAGTTTTCCTCTCCACTATTGCTACATGCATGCTTGGTGTGAGGGATTGCTGTTGAGTCAATGAGTCGATGCAATCAGCTGGTTTTCCTTAGATAGAAAACTTTGAATCAATCTGACTGTATGATCTGGTTGAATTGTCTCTGTAAAGTTCCTTGTGTTGTGAATTGGTGCTATATAACTGAACTTAATATAATTTAATTAAAACAGAAATAAAAAGAAAAACTAGACTTTGCAAAAAAGGGAAACTAACTGAAACGGCGATAAAACTTTAAAAAACTAATTAAAGCCAATTCAATTTTAAGAGAGAATGTGCTTAGTTATCGCTTCTCCTTATAATGCATTAATATGTGGTCTAGCTTCAGTTTGCTGTTTTCGCTTTTTTGTTCGCTGTACCGCATTACACCAGCAGATGGCAGCTATGGCATCAGGTCATCTGTGTTGCTGCAGCGGTCTGTCCCTATCTGGGATTTTCTTTTTATAATTGTTTTAGTTTTGCAATTAAGTTGTATTACATACAGACCTGAAACTAATAATGAGCCGGAGCTCGAATTAGCTCGACTGAAACTAAACAATTTCTAAAAAAAATACAAAAATAAAATAGCTAACAAATATCACAAATGAATTAAAACTAAAGTAGAATTGAAAATATTAAGGGAAAACTGCATAAAAAAAAAAAACAATGAAAATGTTTGAACATGCACAGGCCACACTTTTCAGATTTTTGTATTTGTAGAGGAAATATGTAAAACCATGTGTGATTTTTCTCTCCATTCCAGAATGAAGCACTGCTTAGTGTTGGCTTCACATAAAAAGACTTAATGTACACTACAGTTTGTATTTTATTAAGTTTTCAATCTGAGGTAGTTTGTCAAGTCTGGATTTCTTTTAAACAGAGAAACAATAGTTATAATTGTGGCTCACTGGAGGCAAAGTGGGCTCGTTTAAAGGCTTTTCAGGGCAGTAGCCCTCGTATCAAATAGATCAGAGTTAAACTGTGTGCTATGCGTGACGATGGTGTGCATCTGAACCCCGGCTATTCTGGTATCGTCATCTCGTTAAAAGAGATTAACTGTCTATGTTTGATGTCATGGCGCCCACCTGAGAACAGCAAACACACACATGCACACAGAAGGAAAATCAATGAGCAGATTTCTGTCTTTATTGCAGATGGTTTTGAAAATGTAGACAAGCAAATGATACAAGAGGTGATTAGAAAAAAGAAAAAGAGCAGAGAGACATTAAAAGATGACAGAGAACAAATTATTCTTGATTTAGTTTTATTAAACAACACAGAACAGATAAGACAGGAAACTCAGACAGAATATGATTGACAAACATGACATTACACTCACACACAGATGACCTAAAACCATACATGAAGTCTACCATGAGAAACAAAGATTTGCTGCAGTGCTGACCACAGCGCTGCTGTGACACCTCTACAAGCAGAGCCGCTGAGAATTTAGAGGTTAAAATATCGTTGGCTCACACAGAAAGGTTCAGATGCAGAAACTTCTTCTTCGGTGCAAAACAACACTCAGCAGTCAGTCACAATCTGCTCTGAACGCACATCAAGAACAAGTGAGGCATCCGTTGCCCTCCAGGAGCTTTTGCTGCTACAGCACTGTTTTTCCGAGTTCACAAATTCACCCATACACAGCTTCCAAACCCAAAAGTTCAGAAAAGACTGACAGGTTATCAGACAGTGGGAAACGTATAAATAACTGGGATTTTATATTTCTCCTCAGCTCACCAGAAAAGGCTTTCAGAAAGCAGAGCATGTTTTCCCTTTGCAACGTAGAAGCTCAGTGTTTTATAGTATTGGACACAGAAAATGGCTTTTCAGAATGCTTAAAGCCATCATTAGATAATTATTTCTAATTAAATTGCCCAGATAACAGCAAATATATTGTTCCATCCTATTTTATCGCAACTGCTTCTTTTTTAAGTGTCAATCTGAAAAAATGACTTTACTCCTGTTTTTCCCTATGCTCCCACCCTACTAAAGGTGGATAATAAAATATCCTGTAAAAACAACCAAACCGATTCCAGATGCAGTTTGACACCAACAGAGCATCATGTTTTTTTTTTGTTTTTTTTTTCTTCTGTAAATTGTATACTTGAAAACACAAGCCCTTGTCACGTCGCATAAGACAGCTTATCAGACTTTTTTAATTCTATCCCTTTTTATTTGTCTTCATGTTTTTCTTTTCTTTTCATGTGTGAATATTTAAATTAGTGCTTATAAGCTGGATTCTTGTGCCTCTTTTAAGGTAAATGAGACAAACAAATCTAAATTCACCTTTTTTTTTTAAGTCTATGCATTTTAGAGAAAAAAAGAACTTGGGTTTTTAAAATTCTCATTACAGAAAAACAATACTTGATTAACAAGTTTTGCTTTTGCCATCAATGTACAGCAGATAATGGAATGTCCAGGGTGGATCATCTTTCAAAAGCACGTTTCATGATGAGACCTAACCTTTAGTGCAACTAGCAACCAGTTCAGTTTGGTGTTATTTATAAAAATTGGTGTTCACACACACACACACACACACACACACACACACATATATATATATATATATATATATATATATATATATATATATATATATATATATATATATATATATATATATATATATATACCTGAGGTAAAAAATACAACAATGAAAAATAGCTGTGCAAAGGTGTGCTGCATTTTAAACACAGTTTGTTTAAAGAACTTCAAGAATTAACAACAGTGAAAAATATCTAGCATAGATTGAACAGTACACTGGAGAACCCGATTCATTAAATCACTGCAAGCACTCCAAAGCATCTAATTCACAAAGCTCTTACAAAGAAAGATCTTCACCTCATACTGCGCAAAAACATCTCCTGCATTAATAACTGTTTTGGAAGCGTTTCTATGCTCTGTTTTTCCCTTAATATTCATGTAAACTAGACCTACAGCACAAACTATCATTATTGTGAGACCTAAGCTGTTTGCAACACATAATTTCCAAAGAGTTACCTCATGTTTTTAGTTAAGGTCATTGGTAAGGATAGAACAGAAGGGATCAGTTGTTAGGACTTGTTGTGAAGGGAGCCTGAAATTGATGCAAATTAGTGTTTTCCATCTATAAATACATAGTTAAGGGAAAGCAAGTTTTTTTTCCTGTTTTGAAATTACGTATTTAAAAAATACATTTGAACTTAATGGAAACTTCCTTTTAATAGAGCTTTACATCCAGAGGCAAATAAAGAGTTCAATAAAATCAGTAAAAGTGACTTGTCCTCATCATGCATAAAGGACTGGGCACAGTGAGCACATGTCATGTGTTTTGTAAAGCATTAGTGAGGCTCTCTGACCTGCAATAAGCAGTGATTTGAGGTTTGCGCCTGTTTATCATTAGTGCTATTTGCTTTGTGGCTCAGATACTTACATGGACCAGCGTTTTTGAATCAGGGCAAATGTTCCAATTCTCTCATGGACACACAAAATACGTTTTATAATAGATACCTACTAAAAATAAAGTGCTAATGATCTGAAAGGCACAGAGTCGCTCTATAGTCAAAGAATCCAAACCACAGAGGTCCCTAATTATTCTTCTCCCCACTCTCAGTCCTACTGTCGTTCAAAATGAATGTCCATTATTTATTTATTTTTCATTTGTATCCTGACAGTCACTCATTGAAAGTTTATTTTCCTTCTGAATAGTCTCTACTGTAGATCCCCCCTCCACACACACTTAGTCATTTGCTCCCCAGTCCACCTCTGGCCCGTCGTCCAGTCTGAGGATGAGGTAGGACAGCAGCTGGAAGAGGTTCTGCCACAGCAATATAGCCACGTAAAAGTAAATGTCGCTTACGTCCGTCTGGCACACGTCTCCAGCGAAGCTCATGTCGCACACGCAGACGAACTTGTTGATCAAGTTTCGACAGTAGCCTCCGTTCAGACATGGGTTGGATTCGCACTCATCCACTTCCTGCTCGCACCTGCAGCCATTACAGAAAATCAACCTCATCTATGTAGCAAGTTTGACATACAGACACCAGATCTTGTTTTGCTTTACTAATCTAGAAGGAAGGCTATGTGTTGCCCCATCATAGGGGACCAGACTTTGACGTTAGTAGAGATTCTTGTAATTTTTGGTCTGGTTCTTTCTTTGCAGCAGAAAAACTTTTTTTTTAATCACAAGAGCAAGACAGCAGATATTAAATGGACATAAATCAGTTCAGTTAGAATTTGAGAAACTTTGATAATGGAAAACAACTTAACATATTTCAAGCTATTTTAATTCCTGATTGAATTCATTTTTCTTTGGCCAAATATTTGAAGTAGGGTTGTCAGCATTAATCCATTAATCGCGATTAATTAAAAAGAATCCATGCCACATTTTGCAGGGTTTTTTTATTATTTTTTTTATCACATTTGAGACATAAAACTGTTTGTCCCTTTGATTAACCAGTAATCAGCCCCTTTGGTTATGTGTTGAAGCGGTAAAAGGTTATATATTGGTTTCCCATGTCAGTTCCCGGCTCCATAGATCTGACCTTTTATTTAAATAAAAAGGTCAAAAGGGAAATTCTATGTGTTCATTTGATTCCCATTGGAGAATATTGGAAATATTCTACACTGTGAGCTTAGAACTGCCTTGATATGCAAGTAACAGGAGACATGCAGTTCAAACTGCAGTGAATCGCAGTTAACTACGAAGCTTTTGCGATTAAAAAATCAATGGTTTGACAGCCCTAGTTTGAAGACATACAAGCTTCAGCTGGATTACTCTGTTTAACAGATTCAATTGCTGTTTGAATTAACATGTAAAAATTGTACTGTTTTGTCTCCAATGTTCTGTCAATTTGTAAGTTCATTTCATTTAGCCAATCCTTTTTATTTGACCCGTAACGAATAAAACATTGTTTGATGAGCAGACTGACACCTCAGTAGTTCAGTTTTGATGCATCTATAAGCCTGCAGCCTATTTTCTCAGTCTCGGTCTTCCTTCTCCCCAGACACCTCCTCCAGCTCCTCTGGGGGAACCGTGAGGAGCACCAAGCCAGCTGAGAGACGTCGTCCCTTCAGCCTGTCCTGGGTCGTCCCCTGGGCCTCCCGCGGGTAGGAGGCACCAGGGAGTATCCAAAAAAGATGTCTCAGCCACTTCAGCTGACTCCTCTCTATTTGGGGTAGAAGCGGCTCTAGTCCAAGTCTCTCCGGAATGACCGAGCTCCTCACCCTCTCTAAGGGAGAGCCCGGCCAACCTCCGAAGCTCATTTCTGCCACAAGATCTCATTCTATCGTTAAACAGGTTCCATGACCATTGGTGGAAGTAGGAACGAACATCGACTGATAAATCTATTCATGAAAGGAGCAGCTGTATCCTACCTGTGCCCAATGAATCCTGCAGGACAGTCACAGGAGAGCTCCCGGTCAGTGCAGTTCCCTCCGTTAAAGCAGGTGTAATTTCTGTGCTCATCTCCACACACAGAAACAGGCAGCTTGGGCTTGCTAACAGGGAAGAGAAGGTAATGTTAAGGGGTTTTATTTACAAAGTTCCAACACATTTTAAATGTCCATATATCTCTTTAATTTGTTCTAAAACTGTTTTTTTTTTTTTTTTGTTAAAATGTGACGTGAGTTGGGAATGTGGTAAAAAAGTCCTTCCACTGTCTAAAGAAGCTGAGATCATCTCAGTTTCAAAATGTATGACTTCTTATAACAGAATAGATTCTTAAAAACAATTTAAAAAAAACTTCAGAGATAGTCATGTCTAAAAATATAAACTAATAAAATATTTTAGATATTGTGATGTTTATCTTTCAATAGAAATGGAATAATATGTGGTAAAAAAAAAAAAACAACAAGTATTTCTTCAATACCTTTTTCATATTTTCCATACTTATCTGTAAAATATAATAGATAACACCTGACTTTTTAAGCGCTTTGATGGATTTCTTTATTTGAGCCCGAATCCACATGAACTTGAATGTTTAGTTTAGCCTCCTGCTGTTTTCCCAAAAACAAAATAAATGTGTTATAATAAGATTATAGAAAAACAAAATGTCACATCCAAAGCGCAGGAATCAACAAAAAAAACAATCTTACTGCAGCCCTCTATTGGCAATGTGAAAGTCACTCCACATTGGATATAAAAATAGGTGCTTATCTCTGAAAAGGTACATTTTTGTTTGCAAAATCTTCTGTTTGGATGGTTGGGAATGTTTTGAACAACAGCTGTCACTCATTTGAAAGAGCGGTTGGTTCATTTTGACAACAATCATAGTCGGAGGGAGTGTTAATATTTGCTTTTCTTGGCATTTTGTTGCACACAACTCTACAAAAGAACAGGATGCGCTGTGCATGACATGTGAGAGACAAATATCTAACAGGAAACAAACACCTGGGAACACTGGGAAAATAAATAAAGAAAAATAAAACTCACATTTTTCTGACAACGATGTACCAAGGAGGTTCTTCCTCCCGTTCACTGCACAGCAACAGAAAGAGGAAAAAAAATGAAAGGAGGAAGAAAGAAGCACAAACAAGTGAGACAAACAAAGGAAAGTCATTTTGATGAAAACTATACAGCGAAGATGTTCCATGTAAAGGGAGATCGCTTCACTGGCAGCTTTCTTATTGAGACACTTGCAAAGATTTTATCCTTGCAAAAGCGGAAAAAAAGGCAGGAGGCTGTGTGTTTACGGGATAAATGTTTGGAGGCGTTCCCCCGCTGGTTCTCAGAGGCAAACCGTAGATGACAGAGGAGAGAAACTGGCGTCGAACCAGAGAGACTGAGGCCTTTTCTGGCTGACACTAGAATAGAAATGCAGCTTCTGAGACGCTCACTGCAACTGTGGTTGAAGTGCTGAACAGAGGCAGAGATGTGGAGACATTTACAGTGAAGGATTTTGTTTTGTGTTGTGCTGCGGTCCCTTGGCTGTGCGATTTTAGAGCATTTATTTGTGTATTTTGTGTTTGCTAAGTAAGCTTTAGTTCTGCTTTTTGAAGACATTTTTGGAGCATTGAAAATATGATAACTAGAGATTGTTTATAGTCTGAAAACTCACATTTTGCACAAGCTTTGTACAAAAATGAAAATGGTGTTGAAGCCAGATATTTGCATTCCCTGTATACAAAGACCCAAAAGCTTTTCCCCTCTCTATTTGACAATAAATATGAGGATTTTGTGGTTAGTTAGGATTAATGTATAAATACTAGATGTGTTTAATGTGAAAATTTAAGAGTTTCAGGTTATTTTTTTTTTTTATTTAATCATAGTCAGATGTCTGTATATGCTTCTTTCATGTTTCTTTAGCTTAATGTGCCTCATCCGATAAACTGAGGAAGGCAACTACACAAACAAATCACTTTGTATATATGATGTAATAAAAACATCTAAATAAATCAGTAAAACTATTAAGAAAATAATTTTGGACATCCCCAAGCCTGCTTCATCCTTGAGAACAAATCCTACTACCTCAATATACCATGTTTATCTTTTCAAGCAACATGTAATGGGAAAAATAATAATTACACACTATTCCTCTAGTTAAAATCCTAAACGTGAGCTTGTTGTGTTTTGTTTATTGCACAAATGTATACAACCAAGCAGAACACCAAACACGGCTAAATGGGAGCTTTATCTAACTGATGCCTTAGAAGCTGTTTTTTAGTGATAGATGTTCTGTTAAGGAGCCAGAATCCTTTAGGTCAAGGTTATTTCAACAATCATGCTGTTTGTGGAAAACTGCCCACTTTGTTCAATAAAGTTGTTTAGATGACGTCGTTTTCCATGGTTAGTGCAATCCTTTGTCAGACCAGAACAGACCGAACATTGGCAAAAACTATCTCTGATCTCCCTTGCAAGCATTAATAAATGCTGTTTGAATTAATTACTTGTTAAATAAGATAGACTTTTAATTCCCATGGATATGTACAAACACCAAGGGAATTTGCCACGATACTCTATTCTGAGAAACGTTAGTTCTTTTTGCTTTTATTAACCTCAGAACAACAACAAAATACCCTGAAGATACTGAAGTTGAAGATGGCTCATTGTTCACAGTAAAACAAGTCTTATACCAAGATGGCATGAAATGCCACCCAGAGAGGAAGAAGCCATTGCTCCAAAATCAACATAAAGGCCAGATTACAGTTTACAAATACATTTACAGTAACGGAAAGCACTAATGTTTTTTGGAGAAATCTTTTTTGGTCTGAGTCTTGTTCGCCTAAGAAAGCTAATAGAAAGGTGATTGTGTGGATGTGTTGATGCAGGAGGGACTGCTGCATTTACAAGACAGATGTCCAATGAAAAAGTTAACTATTCTAAAGCTTAACCTAAACTCAGCTCTCCCCGACAATACATAACAGTGCCTAAATTAGTTACAAAAACTGGGTATGGACAACAAAGACAATGATCGGACCAGCTATCATTAAGCCTTAATCTCATAGAAAAAGTGTTTGCAGATTTTGAAACATCTGTTTAGGAAAGCATAAAATAAAATGCAGTTCCACCAGTTCTGTCTGGAGGAATGGGACACAGTTCCAGCAAACTGTCTGAGCAGCTTGTAAGAAATACCAAAATGTTTGAACAAAGCCATGCAATTTAAAAAGCAACCTTTAACTAATACTAATCAGATACATATAACCTGTAAATATGGAATAACATTTTTACATATTTTTCTCTACTGCATCTGTTCCAACAGGGAAGCTGGGCTCTGGGTTGCATCCTATAACCAGTCGCTATGTTATGTCGATTTAGGATCAGGTTTAGATCTTGACTAAACTAATCAAGGTCCCATAGGAAATTTTTTTTGGCCTATTAAACTGACAAACTGACACCACTTCTGTCCAACTTTCCAGAAGAGTTGTGAGAAACTTTGCAAAGAAAAGTATTTGACCTAAGTCATATAGTTTAAAGGTTAATTCTACCAATAATGAATGTATATCATTTTCTAAATTGCGAAAACTTCTGTAAAGCCTCTTTGTAATTTCCTTCTCCAGTTATTCTGATATTGTAGCAAATAAAAACAAAATGTGTTTAAAATAAGAAAATTTTTGGTCTAATTAATCTGAAGACATCAGGAAGTGATGTCTTTCTCAGCCAGTGGAAGTGAAGGTAAAAGTGAATTTCCCTCTGTTTACCTCACCACCCGGTCAGCAGAAAAACACCAGAACTGACCTGCAGAGGGGTCCAGTGTAGTTCTCTGGACAGAGGCAGGCATATTTTTCTGGCCCATGGAGACAAGTGGCTCCATTGGCACACAGGTGGTTTTCGCACACATCCACCTCCTCCTCACAGTCCACACCGGTGTAACCAAACTCGCAGGTGCACTCGTAGGTGAGTCCGTTAACGGTACAGTTACCATGGACACAGGGGCTGGAAGCGCAAGTGTTTATCAGGACATCGCAGCGTCTCCCAGCCCAGCCCTCAGCACAGGTGCAGTTGTAGGTGTTGAAGAGGTCATGGCACTGGCCGTTGTTCAGACAAGGGCTGGGGTCGCACACTGAAGCCCCTCTGCAGCCGGGGAGTGCAGGTTCTGCTGACGACTGAACAAACTGCTCCTCCTGCAGCCGTGGGAGGTTTACTTCCTGAGATCTGAAGTAAGGCAGAGCAATACCCCCCAACTCTACTGTGCCCAGGCAACCAGCTAGAGACCAGCCAGCGTTAGGAGCCAGGCCACCCAGGTAGATGTTCACCCCTTCTCTGAGGAAGTTCAGGTTCCTGCCCTGGCTTCTAGAGATGCTGGCTTCCTCTATTTCTTCATCTAGTACCAAAGTCCAGCGAGAGTACTGAGCCCACGGTGCCGTCATGAACAGATGGGCGGTGTGCCACTCACCATCACTGACGCTCCTCTTGCTGCTGAGGCTTACTGTCGACAAACCATTTTCTCTTTCCTCCTTATCTTCTTTGTTCATAGAGCTCTGAAGCTCCATGAAGAGCAACCCATCCTGAACAGAGACCGTGATGAAGGAGGAACCTTTCTCTGCATGAAGGATGGCCGCATTACGCTTCCGTGTGCGAATGGTAAAAGACAGGCTGGTGATGTTTCGGGATATATGGCCATTTCCCTGATAGACCATCACAGTGCTGTCATTGAGGAAAGTTGCATTGGAGTAACCTGAAGGAATAAAAGGGAAATGTCGGAGTGACATTTTCAGACTGTGAGAAAATAGCAAATCGCCCTTCAGTGGAGGCCTATATTATGAATGTGTGGGAAACAGTTCCAATCCAATCCAACTACATGTATGACACTTTACCAGCAGGACCAAGGTGCTGCACAAAAGCAGTTGTATGAATGAAGATGTGTTTACATTAGGTGCATGTACATGGGTATATGTATCTTCATATGTACATAAAGTAATTTCTTTGCTTACTTAATGGACCTTGGAGAAGTATGGAGTCATAGGTAAATAAGAATGGCAAAGATTGTTTAATTTAAGAGCTAAATTAAAGGAGAAGTAGTTTCATTCAATAGGGTTCACTTCCTCATACCCCTATTCAGACACAGGCATTAAATAATAAATATTATTATTTTATATATATTATTATACATAATGTTTGCAAGTGATAAGTTTGTAAATTTAATGGATTTTCTAAAATAAACTAAAAGAGAAAGAAATTCAGGTTTACAAGCAGCAAAGTCCCAGGCAATCAGAAGTGTGATTAATTTAAAGGTAAAAGTATAAAAACAGAAACTACAGAATAAGAAAGCATATAATGCAGTTAATATAATATACTCAAATCAATGTACATCATTATTGTGACCAGGCCAACAAAAGAAGCCAAATGAAACCTATACCAAAGGGCTGGAGCCCTTCGTCTATTTCAATTTGCATGTTTTAAAACAAAAAACAAGGCTTAGTTGGGCTACTGTATAAAACCTCGAACTCAAAACTATTCCTGATATTATGAATTGAAAAATCTCCTTGGATGGGAAGCGGAACGTTGAGGGGATTGCTTATATTTTTTCTTTATTTGGAATGCTAATTTAACTCCATCAAAAATTGTATAAATGTTTCCACTCAAAGATTAAAACTTTGCAGAAGTTCAGACTCTGAGAGTGAAGGGAAAAGTTTCTAACCGGCCCTTCAACACAATGGACAAACACAGGTGTTAGGAGCTCTTCACATCCTTTTTTACCGTACTTGAAAGATCTGGAGCACACTGGTGCCTCCTTACCATAAACTGAACACCAAATCTTTTACTTAACACGGTTTTAAAGATTTATTTTGCTGTAGAAACATTTTTCAGGCAGTATTCATGGTAGGAGATAGTATGGTTTTACAATTTTACAGAGGAGTTTTAAGCACATATTATTAGCACCTTATTATAGGTCTCTGTTTGGCTGGCCATTTTAATTTCCTTGCTTATTAGTTTTTAATAATTTAAATGTCCTTAAATAGAGCCGAAGCCCTTAAATAACCGATGTTGAGCTTATCATTTAAAAAGAAAGGAAGAAACATCCCCAATCCCTCTGAGAAAAGTATAAAGTAGCTTTGGCTCAATCCTGCTTTACGGATTGGATACGGAATGCTGTGAGGAGAGATTGAGGCCAGCATCTAAATAAAACTGTTGTGACATTCAGTCACATAGAGGCAAGTTAAGAATGTAACTAGTAAATCCTAGTAAAAGGCCGATCATTAGATAACATACAGCATATTTTCCTTCTGTTGGAGGTCAAAAACTTTTGCCTTTAAGCAACAAATAAATGTTTTCTGTTCAATTTTGGGTTTTAGAAAAGAGAAGGAAAACAAACACACATTAAATGTCATTATAAGCTGTTCCAGCTCTATGTAGGAGCGACTTACATTCATAACCCTGATGCAACATCTTGCACTCTGAAGCGGCTGGGCATGGTGACAGCTCGCACCACTTTACCTCCTCACAGCGCCGCCCTGCTGTGCTGCTGGGGCAGGTGCAGGTGAAGTCGTCCCACTCAGAGAAGCAAATGCCCCCATTTAGACATGGATTTCTCTGTAAATGAGAAACAAATAACAGCCTGTGTGTTTTTCCTCAAGGGTTCTGGATCTATTTGATTTACCATGGTTAGCTAATCCTTCAACAAAATATTTACTTACTATTAATAAAAAAAAACTTTTAGACATCCTCAACCATACAAAGTTATTAGTTTTGCTTTATGTTTCTCCCTTTGACATCCATTTTGCAAAGGGAGCTGGTCCCTCCTACCCAGAGCGCATCTACAAACTGAGTTTTTGTTTACAATGTTTGCATTAATAGTTTCTTTATTAATGAGGTGTCGATTCTGCTCCTGAAGACACAGAACCTGATCCACTGTCCATACTAACATTTAACTACCTGCTGTCTGGGAAACTATCAGGGCTGATTTCTTTTGAGCTTTCGTGGAAATAATGAAAAATTGTTTCTGTAAAATGCATCCAAGTCTTCCTCAAGTTTAGAAAATAAAAACCATTAACATCCAATGTTGGAGGATTTGTAGGATAAATTAAGTTTGGTTTGATAAATTAAATAATCCTAATTAATCTAAAGGTTACGGCTCTGTATGATCACCATCTTGGGTTTCGATAATTGTTTAAGCATAATGAAAGTTGTGAATGTAATCATAAAAAAATAAGGAAACCAATGTAATAAATCATAAATTATCTAAATACTCTCTTTTTTTATTGTGAGTTTAAACAGTTATGTTTAGTGATTGTATTTATTTATTGTACTACTCCAACTGGCAGCGGATGACCTCTGATATTTTAGTGCTTTTTCTAACCATGATAACATCAAAAAGCTCTGTATTTTGATAACAGATAGGACTTCTGCTGTTTACAATATTGTTTCACATTAGGAATATATCATTTTATACTACTTTACTATATACTCATATTACTAAAGCTTAATTATGACAATGAAATCCTGTAGAATGGAATAAAAGAAGGCTTAAAGTTATGCAGACATCTCTCAGGCCAATTTCTTCCCCCTTAATCTTCTTTCTATAAACACTGCATTTAATGTATTTCCATGTATTGTTTTTAATAGAATATTTTTGGAACTATAAGCATATTTTCCTACGTTTAGCTTCAAGATATTAAGTGTATTAATGTGCAACATCAGTTCTTTTGAATGTGTGTTTTCTTACTCTACAGGTGATGTCTCCAGAGCACCCAGCAATCACGTTTTCCATAAGATCAAGAGGATATGATCCCACCGCAGCATCCAGCCCAAAAAACTGCAGCCTCCTGTCGCTGATCCTCAAATCCTGGATGCATCCTTTGAAAAATCCACCAAACTCTGAGGTGCTTCTCTTCTCCAGCAGACCTCCGACAAAAGCCCTGTCGCCTGCTTGGACATCAACGGTTCTTACTTCTATTTCCCCTTGATTTTCACCCGCCACATGCAGCGACATGTGGCCATCCAGAACCTCTACATTTAAAAAGTGGACCTCTCCATCGTGGATCGCTCTTCGTGCCTTTAGGCTCTCAGAGTTATGGATACGAACTGTGACCCTGCCGGCATCAAGCCACATGTGGAGGTACGGGCTGCTGCTGTTGGTAAGAACCAGAAGGAGTCCGTTCTGTCTCCGCGTGCGCAGGAACAGGGAGACGGAGAGGTTCTGACCCAGATCTTCGGTGATGGTGAAGGCCGCATAGCTGTGAAAGTCCTCATGCCCAAAGCGAGCAGTAACATGCTCTGCAAAACAAGAGGAAGTCAATATTTTGGTCTGGCTGACATCATCAGTATCATTTTATCAATATCCCAATATACAAAATAAACCTTATATATCTGCCCATAAATTTAAATGTATTAAGGCTATTAATAAATAAATAATAAATAAAATAAATAACCCCTTTTTTTTTTTTTTTTTTACTATGCTACAACAACGTTTGAAGTGAACAGTTTTTCAAATGTACTTAAAAAGTGTGTGTGGTACATTTCTATTCAGTGAACAGCAAGTCTTTTGATTATGCCTCTAACATCTTTGCACATGTAGAGCAGGGACATTTTTGCATGGATGGTAATGTTTTTAAAAAGCTATTTCTAACCCTTATTTAGGAAATTTTATTAAAGGAATTTTCTTTAATTTAAGGCGTTACCTCGTAGCTTTGGCTCTTTGTTTAGTCGCCATAGACAATCGCTCCTGCATGAATCTTAACTTTCTGCAGCCTCTCCAGAGTTAACATGAGAGCTAAATGCTCTCCATGGCCGCCCGCTCAGTTTAGCTGGACATCCACATCCTGGCAGGTTTGAAAGTTGTGGCATCCTCTGTTAAACACTTTCTCCTTGTGGTTGAATGTCTTGGATTTTATCAGGGACTAAACATGTCACACCACGTATCCTTCTTCCAATTTGTGTTGATATCAGTCCAAATAAATTACAAGGAAGTTTGTGTTTGGAAAATGAGAACAATCAGAAAGGTGTAAAGAGTATAAATACTTTTACTAATCACTAAGCTGGATTTCTTTCAAAGAGATTTAAGATTAGCATTTCTGCAGAGACAGACATTTAGGGAGTAAATGCTGAGCTTGAGTCTGAAAAAGATAGAAGTTTAAGGTGACACAAGCCCTCATAAAGAGTATTTGGTGTCAGCTGTCAGCACTTTCCACTGTGGGTCAGTCATCTTATCAGACAATAAAACAGCTGAGGAAAAAAACAGGCTTAAGAAGTGAGGTGGAGTGAGGTGTAATACCTTATGTAAGCTTCAGGGTGATCCTGTGGATGCTTCGAATTTGTAGATGTGAAAATGTTTTCACATTGACAAAGGATTTAGACTCATGCAGTGGAAAAAAGAAATGCTTTTGATTGTTGAGAAATAACTTTAAAGTCTCTTTAATTTTCTCTCTTTGTTTTCTGACATTTCCTTGCAGGATCTGATTAATTCCTAAACAGAATCCTTTGTATCCTTAATCCGATACGTCGGATAAGAGGATCTCTGCCTCTTTGTTCTGGCTTTTGATTGGACTCTTCTCTGACAACTTCTGTTACACAAAAGCAGCTAAGGATGTTACTTAATTACCTATTTGTTATATTTTCCACATGTGCTATAACTGCTCCTCTGCGTGTCCTAATTATTCAGGACTGGAGACTCATTTCAGGCACAATGCTTTACCAAGTATCTGAACCCAATGGTAAAAAAAGGTATATTAAAGTATAAAAATATCACTTAAGCACTTAAACTTACCCTCCTCACAGTCGTGCCCCTCGTAGGGCCTTGCACACTGGCAATGGTAGCTCTGCCACAGGTTTACACACTGGCCTCTGTTCTGGCATGGCTTGTCCAAGCAGCGGTCTCTGTGGCTGCAGCCGGGGGACACATTAACGGCAGAGTCGCTCAGCCATTCCTCTGGAACAACAAGCTGCCAGTCTACAAACACGTCACGCATGCAGCCAATGAAAGCAGGAAAACTGTTGGAGCCACTTGGATCATTGAGTGTCCCTCCAATAAAAGTGTTCTGAGGGGAGGTGTCCAGTCCTATCAGACTGCTTGGCACTGGAGCCACCTTATAGCATGGCTGGTCCCCACAGTTTCCAGCATCACCCACTAATCTGAGGCTTAGGTCCTCGTTTGTGAGCACAGCCTCTACAGTGTGCCAATCTCCATCTGTGATGTCTCGCTGAAGCTCCAGAGCCTGGTGACTCTCTGCTCCGGTCCCAGCAGATTCCTCCCTCCTCAGTGTCAGACCCAGATGACCCCCCTCCAGTTCCAGCCGCAGCAGTAGCCCCCTGATGCTCCTCTGGAACAACAACGCTGAGGGTAGAACAGTTTTGAAGCTGAGCGTGATGTTGCAGGTAAGATCAGCATTCAGCAGGGGGTTGTGGAGCAGCAGGTAACCTCTGCGCTCAAAGGAAAAGGTGGTTGGGGTGTTGCAGAGTGGTCCGGTGTATCCAGGTGTGCAGGAACAGGTGTAACCATGAGTCCCATCCAGCAGGAAAGGAGAGCAGAAGCCCTGGTTCTGGCATTCGTGGCCTTCACAGCCAACTAGCTTCACATCGCAGTTCACACCTCCGTACAGAACGCCGTCTGGACTCTGATTGAGGCAGTGGCAGAGGAAGCCCCCGACAAGGCTCTCACATCTGCCCCCATTCTGACAGGGAATGGACTCACAGTGGTTTATCACCTCTTGGCAGTGGGATCCTGTCAACAGAGACAGAAAAGACTCAGAAAAATCACTTTGAGAAAGAATTCACTGATGTTCCTGCAGTTTAATAATCTTCTGAGAAATCTTTTTGTATTTTGGGTCTGTGATAAATGATGAACCTTTTCATCTGCTCAAATTATCCTTTAAAATGTTTGGATCATGTCCTGCAAAATCTGCAATACTCTCTCTACTCTTTAAATAAAAAAAAATGAAATTGTTTTTAAATTTCAAACAACTATTATGGAATAAATTACTAGAATGAATTAGCAATTGATGCTTAAAGAAACCCACAGCTGATTGGCTGTTATGTAACAGCATTACAGTCTATTCACATAAACAAATAGTCTCGTTTACCTGTCCCAAGCAACAAAATCCACAAAATCCATATTGCTGGCGCCAACATCATGCCGACAGGTTTCCCCACAGAACCGACCCAAACTTGTTTGACATCATACTAGTTTGCATTTATGTCCCAGTGGAGCTGTAGCTACATGTGTCGCCGTGCACTCTGAAGCATGTCGAGCTGAATAGGTTCAGTCAGGAGACCAGCAAAGCCAGATCCCTGGGGGATTAGGCTAATGCTATTTGGCCACCTTACTGAGTCAGAGCCGCCACGGCTGGCAGAGCGTCAGTTTTTAGAACACAATTATTAGCAGGCAAACAGCTCACAGTTGGACCACAAGCAGAGATTATGCTATATTTTAACAGCTGAAAGTTTCTCTTTTGCTGCATGGGAGTGTAAATTAACAGGATTAAAAGTTACAATTCAAAGTATTTCTTCAGCATCTTTACCAACAAGATCTCCAACATACAGGTGCTGGTCATAAAATTAGAATATCATGAAAAAGTAGATTGATTTCAGTAATTCCATTTAAAAAGTGAAACTTGTATATTATATTCATACATTACATACAAACTCATATATTTCAGATGTTTATTTTGTTTAATTTTGATGATTACAAATGACAACAAATGAAAATCTCAAATTCATCATATCAGAAAATTAGAATATTACTGAAGACCAATAAAAACAAAGGATTTATAGAAATGTTGGCCAACTGAAAAGTATGAACATGAAAAGTATGAGCATGTACAGCACTCAGTATTTAGTTGGGCCTCCTTTGGCCTGTATTACTGCAGCAATGCGGCGTGGCATGGAGTCGATCAGTCTGTGGCACTGCTCAGGTGTTATGATAGCCCAGGTTGCTCTAATAGTGGCTTTTAGCTCTTCTGAATTGTTGGGTCTGGTGTATTGCATCTTCTTCTTCACAATACCCCATAGATTTTCTATGGGGTTAAGGTCAGGAGAGTTTGCTGGCCAATTAAGAACAGGGATACCATGGTCCTTCAACCAGGTACTGGTAGCTTTGGCACTGTGTGCAGGTGCCAAGTCCTGTTGGAAAATGAAATCTGCATCTCCAAAAAGTTGGTCAGCTGCAGGAAGCATGAAGTGCTCTAAAACTTCCTGGTATGTGGCTGCGTTGACCCTGGACCTCAGAAAACACAATGGACCAACACCAGCAGATGACATGGCACCCCAAACCATCACTGACTGTGGAAACTTTACACTGGACTTCAAGCAACGTGGATGAAGTGCCTCTCTTCTTTTCCTCCAGACTCTGGGACCTTGATTTCCAAAGGAAATGCAAAATTTACTTTCATCAGAGAACATGACTTTGGACCACTCACCAGCAGTCCAGTCCTGTTTCTCTTTAGCCCAGGCAAGACGCTTCTGACGCTGTCTGTGGTTCAAGAGTGGCTTGACACAAGGAATGCGACAGCAGAAACCCATGTCTTTCATACGTCTGTGTGTGGTGGTTCTTGAAGCACTCACTCCAGCTGCAGTCCACTCTTTGTGAATCTCCCCCACATTTTTGAATGGGTTTTGTTTCACAATCCTCTCCAGGGTGCGGTTATCTCTCTTGCTTGTACACTTTTTTCGACCACATCTTTTCCTTCCCTTCGCCTCTCTATTAATGTGCTTGGACACTGAGCTCTGTGAACAGCCAGCCTCTTTAGCGATGACCTTTTGTGTCTTGCCCTCCTTGTGCAAGGTGTCGATGGTCGTCTTTTGGACAACTGTCAAGTCAGCAGTCTTCCCCATGATTGTGTAGCCTATAGAACTAGACTGAAAGACCATTTAAAGGCTTTTGCAGGTGGTTTGAGTTAATTAGCTGATTAGAGTGTGGCACCAGGGGCCATCAATTTTGAACCTTTTCACAATATTCTAATTTTCTGATATGATGAATTTGAGATTTTCATTTGTTGTCATTTGTAATCATCAAAATTAAACAAAATAAACATCTGAAATATATGAGTTTGTATGTAATGTATGAATATAATATACAAGTTTCACTTTTTAAATGGAATTACTGAAATCAATCTACTTTTTCATGATATTCTAATTTTATGACCAGCACCTGTATTTAGCTTTAAAGCAGCAAGATACTTTTTAGTGGATTGAATTCCCATGCCTGGAATATTGGTACTCCTCCATCTTATTTGACAAGTCTTTTAACAAAGAAGCAAGGAAGTTTTAACCTCCAATCCATAGATGTCGTCCTCAAAGTAAAAAAGTTTTAGGCTTTCAGCACCAACTACCTGGAATAGATTATAGTCTGAACTTTACATTCAAGCCCTTGTGATGCTCAAAGGATTTAAAATCCATGTTAAATCACTTCAAAAAGCTTGAAACCTATATTCCCAACAGCATAACACTGCCACCACCAAATCTTCCCATGGTAATGCTCCATTCATAGTATTCTATTGGGTAAACCATGGTAATGTTTATGTCTTTATTTCGACAATTGCTTTCTTTTCTTTTCTTTTCCCATGCTAAAGATAAAAAACCTACCAGCTATTCCTGGAGGACAGATGCAGATGTAGCCTGCAGGGAAGCTGTGTTCGTAGTCTTTAGGCAGCAGAGGCTTGCTGCCATACAGAGCCTGCCATGACCCCTTGATGCAGCTACCACCATTCAGGCACGGACTGCCGCTGCACTCGTTGGCGTCTATCTCACAGTTACGCCCCTCAAACCCTGAAATGGGTTAACTGTGGTTAAGATGGGAACAAGAGAAGAACAAACAAAAATCTACTTTACTCACCTGGCCAGCATTCACAGGTGTAGTTACCCTGGTTGTCCTCACAGATGGCGTTGTTGAAGCAGGGATCAGAGTAGCATGGTGACAGCGGTGTCTCACAGAGAGCTCCAGTGAATGCTGTGTGTGAGCAGTCACAGCTGTATCTGAGACAGTCACACATGTTGGTATCATATCAGCATGTTTCCTCCAGTTGATTACAGTATTAATATGCATTTTATTTCTAAAGACTTACTCATTCACCCCATCTATACACAGACCCCCGTTTTGGCATGGGTGCTCCTGGCATTCATCTGTGTTGATTTCACATCGTTCTCCTTGGAAACCAACATAGCACAAACAAATAGAGCCTACATCTTCTTCAACACAAATCCCGTCGTGAAGACAAGGCTGAGACTGACACTGATGGAGCTGGATCTCACAAGTGGTCCCTGTGAACAGCATCAAAGCCAAACATATGTCATGTGCCAGGTGAGCCCAGCTGCACAGGCTGAGGGTGACAAAGGTGCAAAGCTTTCAGGTTGGCTGACTGTGATCAGGGGTTCCTTTTTTATGTTTCAGCAGTGTCCCTGCCTGCAGCTGGTCTAAATTTAAAAACAAAGAATGTATTGTATACAGCATCTGAGCTTTTTCTGAGTAGTCTTAGTTATAGAAAGTACTCTCCGTTATAGCTCGATCAAAAAATAAAAGGATCTGAAGGATTATCTTTGTGCTGAAAGTTAACTACAAGCTAGACTCTTTTTTTTAAATACTTTTATGTGTTTTTATGTTATAACATAACTGTAATGCATGTTAAATACTGTAGGTTTTTGTGATAGAGAAAATATAACTAAGATACTACTCTGAAGTGGAAGAAACAATTATTTTTAAAAACAGAATTTTAAAAACACTCTACTCATTTATTTCCTTTTTGTAGAATCACCCTTTTTTACAGTTTACAGCTGCAAGTCTTTGATACATGTACCTGCAAGCTTTACACATCTAACAGTTGATTATTTAATTCCTTTCCTTTTTGCAGAAACCTAAAACCATTATTTAGATCTGGACATTGACTGGGTCATTATAACATGAATATTAAACAACTATGTAGGAATGGAGAAAGAAATAAACCTTTTAAAAAAACAAGAGTAAAACTTTAAAGCAAGCACAAAGTGGCAGCAAGAGAAGAGATTGAAAAATTGCGCTGATTTGTTCCCACTGTTTTGTCCCTTTTAGTAGCTGAGCAGCTAAAGTTTGGACTGACTGAAGATGGTGAAGGAGTGACTGGTCCCAGCATTAAAGCAATCACATATTTGAATTGTACATGTAGGTTAAAAAGTTTAATATCTGCTGTCCTCTGACAGAAAAAACTCCTTCCACAACTTTCCCCTACATTACTTGCAGGATACCCTTTTATCCCTTTCCTCTTCGCCCAACACAAGATGTTTAAGTCTGGGAATATTTCTTTATGAATTAACCCTGCTTTAAACTTCTTTGTGTTTCTCTGTCATCATGAGGCTTTTATTTAGCAATGCACCCATGATGCCTTCAGAGAGCAGCTGCATATATAATGAATTTAAAAGTGCTTGCAGGTAGACTCTGAGGATTAGGTAGATTAAATACCATAAAAACCAGTTGTCCCCATCATTTAACTGCATAACAGAATTGCTCCAGACTATTAGGGGGCAGTGCAATCATCAACTTATATGGGACCAGAACATATACTTTACTCTGAATATCAATGGACCAGCTCCTTAGCAAAGACATCAACGGAATGCAGTTTAGAAGACAGTTGAGGGCAAGAAAGAAGCTGTAAGGCTGTGTCCAAATTTCTGCCCTAATCACTGCATTGGGCAATATATAGACGTTAAACCATTTTAGATGAGTTTCCAAAAGTCTAGTTGATGAAAAAGTCGTGGACTCAAAATTTCTCACAATGCACCTTGAAAAGCAGTGAATATCCATGGTCATTAGACGAACAGATATATCCCATAATGCTTTGCGAGGAGTGCTCTCCTCGCAAATTATTGGACACAATGTGCCACTGTCGCAATAGGTTGTCGCTACCCGAAATCCATCATTATTCGTCCACTATGTTCGGACACTCATCTAAAATGGCGTAACCACTATGAGTATATAGTTCCCTTTAAAGTGATTAGGACAGACATTCGGACACAGCTTAAGTTTACCTTTCAATCATTTTTATTCATTTAATCTCTCTGAATGTTGCTTTAATGTCTTTACTAAGGGATTGTCTCCCCTTGATGATCTGGAGCACTTTTTGTGGAACTAGTTTAATGTTCATTCCTCACTTGCAGACATGTTTCCTACTTGCAGAATTCTTGCTTTGCAAGTGCTTTGTGTGTTTGTGTATTATCATCGTGTGTTTGCTACAGGTTTTCAATTTGCTGCTTTCTATTTTCTATGGTTGCAGCTTTTCTCCTTGGTACCATTTCCATCTTATCTTTGCATGTGTATTTTTGCGGTATATCTACTTTTTTGTGTTTGCAGGGCCTTCTGAATTTGCCATGAAATCAATTCTGTTCAGTTTATTTATGCTGCGCCAATTCACAACACATGTCATCTCAAGGTACTTTACAGAGACAATTCAACAAGATCAAACAGCCAAATGGATTCAAAGTTTTCTATCTAAGGAAAACAGTTGATTATATCGACTCATTAATTCGAAGGCAATCCCTCACACTAAGCATGCTTGTAGCGACAGTGGAGAGGAATCACTCCCTTTTAACAGGAAAAAAACCTCCAGCAGAACCAGACTCGATGTGTGTGGCCATCTGCCGAGGCCGAGCTGGTCTCCAGGAGACAGAAGAAGGAATAGAAAAAGGCAAGTTTCATCAAATCATGCGTTCACACAATGTTTGCAACCCTCGGCCACCGTATTATTCTCGTGGGGTAGTCGAGGTAAACAATAAAAGATTTAAATATGAATCCTTTTAGATTATGTCGTGTTTTTAAGTAAGTATAAAATAATATAAAAACATGTAACCTATTTATGAAACATGGGAGGCTAAGAAATAAAAAAAAAATTATTTGAGTTTCTATTGGAATTCCCGTTTAACTGGTTAAACCTCTGCACATTTAGTTTAAAACCATATTTCTAATGTCACCGACTCACCTGTGAATCCATGAGGGCACAAACAGAAGAATCGACCCACTCTGTCAACACAGGTGGCTCCGTTTCTGCAGGGCTGTGAAGCACATTCGTTCACGTCTATCTGGCAGTGAGCACCCTGGAAACCTGGCACGCAGAAGCAGGAGTAGCCGTCCCCACGGTTTTTGCATAGTGCCTGATTTTGGCACGGGTTTGGGGAGCAGGGGTCCACAGTTTGAGGCAGCTTTTCAGGGGACGCTCCTAGAGACATAGAAAACTTAGAAGTTCTTTGAGAAAAAAACACTTTTCCTAATGTTCTTTAAATGGCAAAATACACACTTTTTTAATAAGTGTGAATATAAACATCGTAATAACTTAAATTGAGTCCCTTATATAATCCTAAAGTCTTTTTAGATTTACTTTAAATCGCATGTGATAGATGGTGTCCTAAATCATCAAATTATGAATCATCTAATGATCCTGACATCTTAAACGATCTTCTTTGATTTTTCTGTTTTTCCCTGTCAGACTGTTTCTATTTGAATAACCTGATTTTGCTTTCAGAAAGGTTTTTTTTAACAATCCTGTCCTGATTTCAAACTTAAAATATCGGTTAAAGTGTTGAATTGTGAAAGTAAAACATGTGTTTTTATATTAGTAGAAACTGCTTTAGATTTGGGATGCTTTTATCTACAAAATAGTTTTTCTACCTTGATGGTTTCTTCTGTAAAATAATAGCATAATCATTTTGTACCTATTTGATGTCTAAAATAGCAAAACGTGCCTCTGGATCAAAGTATTTCCAGTGTTAAAATGACCCGGGGAAAGTCCAGCCCTATATCCAACCTATGGAAAGACTATCACATTGCTGTTCTCTGATACTCTATTTAGTCTGACTGAATCTGAGCTATAATGCAAAGAGAAAATACTGGATTTGCAGCTCTAGTAGAGACAGACCCAAACTTGCAGCTACTCTTTCTTATGGAGGCCATCAAAGTTAGACAATGTTTTAGACTAAAACTATACAACAAACTGTCAAATGCAAAAACTGGCCAGAATATAAGTGAAAAAGAATCGACAGGTTTTTATGGCTGCTGCTGATATTGATCATTTTAACATCAGTCTGATTGCAGATATGTGATGCTGATTTTTTGGGCAGATTTTTTTAAGCCAATTTTAGTATTACTTCCCCCTTTTATGTGATACAAAATTACACGATAATCAATTTTACAAAAGCTTTAATTTAAGCAAAAAGAAAATTTTATTGATCAAAGAAAACATTTCCAACAGATAACAATTAGTGAGAACAGCAAATCCTGCACTTTAGGTGCTTTCAAAGCATGGTTGCTAAATACACCAATAAATGGGAGAACCCATGAACATGAATGTGAAAACATGACAATGAATCGGTCTAACTCCTGAAATGATCAATAGAACAATCTTGAACCCTTGCATAAAATAATGAAAAAAGTAGAAAAATAGAATATCTGCTATGAAGATGCTTGTTTTTAAGATGAAAAGCACCTTTTGAAATAAACTTTAAGGAGGTATTAAACATACCTTTCATTCAAGCAATAATGTATTTATTAAAAAAATTGTTTTTTTTTTAGATTTTATATATTTTATTCTTAAATTGTGTTTAAATAAATAATTTTAAAAAACTTGTTTGTGTTTAATACTCTATAAGCAGAGGGATGTCATTTGATTGACTAAATTAAACACTAAGGCTGCAGCTTGTACTCCAATGCCTGTAATTTATGGACTATAAAGGGACACAGAGACATAATAGGAATCTTCAGGTCTGGTGAAGTGTAGCTTTTTGTTAGATGGCAATCAGAGTCTAGCACTTCTCTAAGCACCCTCAAAGAAATACATGAATAATTAATGGAGAAAAGAAACACAGAAAAGTGTGCTTTGCACGACTAGTGCAAGAAGAAGCCTGTAAGGGCATGAATTGTTGAGATGTTTCAATAACTATAGAAACTAATTATCCTTCAAGAGAGCAATCAGTCTGAGAGACCTTTAAGATGTAGAACACAGACTGTAGAACATCTTCTCCATCCCAGACACCAATCATCTGACTTTAATGGAGGTCAATCAGTTTGAAAAACATCCAGCCTGCTCCTCTAGTAGCTGTGATACACGTCTAAATAGTGTAATTCAAGATATGAAGGGTATTAAAAGCATACACAGCGATGCAGTGACTGTAAGCCTGTAATAGCCTTCATTACATTGGAGATCAGCTGCTGCATTCAGATCAGATAAAATTTACATTTAGTGCATAAGCACAGTAAGCCCTTGTATACACCGGTCATGCATGATGTTTAACTTATTCTTCAGCTGACAGTAGTGATCATCAGTATTCCTCTGAGACAGGGCTCAGTAAAATACAGCCCCTCCCACAGTGTGCAAGAGCTCCTTCATATGTAAATCATTCCTGGGCTCTTTTGTTTGGCCCTATCTAGAGGTCCTCAAATAGCCCATGTGGGGGACCTGATCGCCTCTGTTCTGATACACTTTGCTGCCGTTTGCCTGCCTGTTTCAGCACAGATAAGAAGATGGGTTATTATGAGATTTTTAGGAGGGAAATGGAACTATAAAAGAAAACATTTCTTTTGTTAAATCTCTTCTTGTCCCCTGAGTCTGCTGCCCCCCGACTGTTATATCATCTTTAGCTGCTCAGCTGTAGAAAATGGACAGAGATTATTCAAGCTAATGATCTTACCCTGCAGAAATGTTATTGAATTTCCAACCATGAACCGAACCAAATGCATGAAATCAGCCTAAGACAGGAAACTGAATTACATTTCTTACATTGTTATTTAGAAGTTATGACTTTAAAAGGGATTTTAATTGGTCAGGTTTATGCTCTATAGATAGAAGGGATAAAACCAAATAATCTGAACAAAGTAACAGCCTGTTGGTAGAGTGGTTAACAATATCCCAGTACTGCAGAATATATACAGCTATTCATTTCCTAAAAGTTGGGGGGGAAAAAAACTTTAGATTGTCATTATAATTTTAAAGATGTGAAGTTTAGTATTTTTTAACTTAAATCATGTTTTATTTTCTCATATTTTTGTCTTCCCTTTATATCAAGTGTATATTTGACAGTTTTTTTTCCTTCAAAGTCACGAAATCCAAGTTTAGTTGTATTATTTGCCAGGAGAACTCCTTTCTCTTTAATCCCAGTATGAAACTTTATAAATATAAAATGCGTCTGTATAATTAGAGCAAACACAGATAGAAATACTTTAGCAGTGGATAACAATATATATATATATATATATATATATATATATATATAATTACAAACTAGTTATGATTCAGAGAGCAGGAATTAAAGTCACTTACCATCCACTAGAAACAGCAAAGAGGTAAAAACTATCCAGGGAAAAATGTTAAAACTGCCCCGACTTAAATGCATTTTCATTGCATTGAACCATCCTGTTTGCTGCGGTGAAGTCCAGTCATGAGCGCATCTATCAGCTCCAGAATCACTTGATGCTCACTTCTGCTCTCATGCTGTTGAAGCCCAGCCTCCATCACACAGGACACAATTAAAGACTGAAGGGGCGAGCGGCAAGACGCACGCACAAACACAGAGTAACCATGGAGACCGGCCACGTGGAAGGATGAATTCATTTATGGAGGGCCAACTCTGCCATATTTAAAAATAAATACAGAAATAAATAAATGTTAACTAAAGACACACCCCTTCCTCATTTGCATAATGAGGAAGCAATGCAGACAGAACTGTAAAAAAAAAAACAGGTAATAAATAGCGTTGTAGAAATAAATAGGGTAAAAAAAAAAAAGGAAGAATAAAACAGACAAAAATATTATAACATGCACATAAATAAATGCTTTAAAAAATAAGTAATAAATAAATAAAGTTTAAGATTATAACAGACAATAAATAAATATGGTAATTATTAAAAGGGGAATAAATGAAGCAAATTAAAAGAGATTTATACATTTATGTCTCACTGTATAATTAAATTTCTACCTACATTTATTTTTTATTGTATTTTTGGGGGCAATTAATTGTATGCTTATTTATTTATTGATCATTTATTTATTTCTGTATTTATTTTTAAATATGGCAGGATTGGTCCTATGTTAGGCTTAGAAGATAAAAGGTCGGAAGATAAAACCTGATAAAAAGTGCTAATATAAATGCTGTTTTCTCAACACTGGCAGTGTTAAGGCAATAATTATCTAAACAGATATCTTAGCTGAAACACAACACTGTCGTTATGTTTTGAAAAAGTTTGATAGGTGTCTGTGGTCGCTGTGTGTAGGAAATGGGTCGTTGATGGTGTGCTGCACATCGGCTCTAGTGCTCATTTTTAGTGTTGATGCAGCGCAATAGTGAACAGATTATGTCTGTCTTATTTGGCTTAGTTTAAATGTGTACTGTTTGTTCTAAGGTGGTGGTTCTTGATCAAAGAAGCCAGAGTTTCTTTGTTATTGTTTTTTTTTTTTTTTTGTGGGGGCATAGAACAAAAGCATAACACAATAATACAAGGCAAGATTGCATTGTTTAATATATCAAACAATGCAATATATATTTGCCACCACAAAGCCATGGTTGCAAACTGATCCAACAGATGGAAACTGTGATCCTATCTAAATATGGCTCTCATTTCTAAATGAATGTTAAAGTAATTGTAAAGACTGAATAGACTATTTACATTTGTAAATCATCTTATTCCATCTGGTTATTGTGTTTCCCACTTACATCAAGGGAAAATAAATGTATAAAAAAAAAAAAACGTTTATGTTGTGTTTGTTTTCAGTACAGGGGTCATGACAGGGGCCAGAACCAGTTCTACAGGAGTGATGCAATCTGTTGGCCCCTGTCTAGAGCGCCCATGTTATTGCGATGCAGATTCTATTTGAAACATAGTTGAGTTAAAATTAGAGCCTTATAAGAGAAACAACCTCATCAATAACCACACAAAGATTCCATTTATAGACTTATAAATATTTATTTGTCAAAAGTGAAACACCATCAAGGTTATGATGTACAATTTTCTTTGAAACCATATTTAAAAACATTTTCTCTATTATTTTAAGTATAACAGGTTGAATAAACAGTAAAATAGATAGTTGCTACGCTACATAAATAAATGAAGGACGTTAAAGCTGTTCAAGATGACAGCCATACGATATTTTACAGAATCCCACGGATAAGAAATGTTATGGATTATTTCGTTTGGTTTTAGTTAAACACATGAAATCCAGGGAAACCCATCTGAAAAAGACATTTTCATGCTAAGTTCACAAAAAGCATTCACTGTGGTTAGAAAGTGTTTTAAGTTTTTTTCTGACAAATGTAAAAATAATAAATTTCATCTACGCCACTTTTGGAAAGAGATTACAGAGGTTTATATTTGCTAAAGACATGTATGTTTGCTGAACCCTTCTAAATAGATCTTACAACAACATCCATGCTGTACACAGAAGACCAATATCACAGGAAACAGCATTTTAAATGGCCAAAAAGAAGGTAAATAATAATAATTTTGAGTCAAAAAATGTGCAAAGACTTTGTTTGAAAAGAAATTGCACAAGTGTTTACATTTTATATAGTAAACAGATTAGGAGAGAAAGAAAAGTACAGAACTGTAGTGTGATAGAAATCCCATGTTTGCTTCATTACTTTTTAAAACACGTCGGATTGAGAGATTATCTTTAGGTTAATATTATAAAACGTTTTTTGCGTCTTTTTCAGAGAAGATAAAGAAACTGAGTTGATTGTAAGCATATGTTTGGCTCAGGTTCTGTCATGTTTAGCTACATGTTAAAAAAGAATTAAAACCCCTTTTTTTGTTTTGTTAGTTTATTATCGCTACATATTACAGGCCTTTCTCTACCAGAACCAAGGGGTTTGTGTTAGGGACCTTTCCAACACGCATACCTGGTTCTTTCTGGAACCTTCCTGAAGTATATGAAGTTCCTCAAAACCTTCAAGAAGATTACAAAATACTTGACTAGAAAGTTAACACAGAACTTGCCAGGTACTTGCTTGGTACTTTCTAAGTTACCTGACTTTTAAAGGGACTGAGACTTTTCCCTAAACTCATTATTTACATTTAGGGTTACCAGGGTCTATTTAAGAGATTCTGCGGAAACTTTCTGTTAACTTTGCTAGAACCTGGAATTACCTTTTCAGGTATTTTCTGGGTACTTTCATCACAAGGTACTTTCATACAACTTACCAAAAGCGTTCAAAAGCTTTCATGGAACATGCTGGTTGCATTCACAAAAATCAGAGAGTAATTTTTTGAGGAAATCTAACATCTGGTGAAGTCCAGGAAAGTTCCTGAAAGGTAGTTTCAGCTTCCTTAATGTTACAGAAAAATAATCTCGGACTCTCTGAGAAAAAAAACTATCTTGGTGTAAGATCTGGGAAAGTAACCATTGAACTTCCAGGATATTACCAGGTAATTACATTTGAGTTGTAATGTCTTAATGCATGAAAAGCAACCTTTTATCTCAGGAAAGGTATAGGTTTGATTAAATAGTACTATTAAAAGGTTCTTTTTATTTTATCTTACTACATGTGTAGCATCTTTACATTTTACAAGTTGTTGACACTATTATTCAGATACATTGTTCTGCATAAAAACTGCTGAAAGGAGGCTGGAAATGAAAAGCTAGGGTGTTGACTGAAGAACTTGCATAGAGGATTCCAATCCAGATGTATCCTGCTTTGCAACTAACTCATGCTTGCACAAATCCCCAAACTGTGCTGTTTGTCAGTCACTTAAAAAAAGATAGAAATGTCTGTCTTTTTTTAACTTATGCATAAATCAGATGACACTAAAGTTTGGTAGAAGACACATTTCACAGGAAATTCATACATAATTCTAGATAGCCCTCAGTGGATTCAGTCCCATTAACAGTCAGCAGGCTTACTGTTCATATAGTTGCATATCGGTACATTTGTCAGGATCCGTTTTTTTGACAATAATAATCAGGAACTCATCTCTCCTAATTTATCATTCCCAGCTTTGGCTGGAATAATTCTCAGATAAATCCATCACAACCAAGATTGTCTACAAATGTGTTGCCTCCACAAACTCACTAGCATCTGCATTGAAAGCCAAAATTTACAATAGTGGTTGTGTCTTTTCAGTGGCGCTGGTGTAAAGAAAATAAATATGAGGTGGTCACACCTCAGTGCTGATGGCTCGGGTGTTGGTGTAGAACTCAGGAGGCCGACCTCCCTGGGCTTCCCTCAGCAAGGTGCCTCGGATGGCGGGCAGCGGCATTGCCAATGCCTGGTTCTCATAGTGTGTTGGCATGTAGGCGACGCGCTCCCCTCCATTACGCATAGCGTCAGTGGTACGGATGTAGAAGGGGGACTCGTACGGTGAGCATGTGGGACAGTAGCGGCGATGTCCCACGGTCGGTTTGCTGGGGTTGAAGGACTTGGTCGGCTCTGGTGGGGACAGAGACAGAGGGGTGCTGATCGGTCCATCCAGTCCAGTGATGCTGCAGGCGTTGCAGGCAAAGTGTTGCTGAGAGAGGGAGCCGCTGTCAGATCCATTCTTCTTACAGCAGTAGTACTATAAAGAAAAAAGTTTGTGATGAGTAAGGATAACAATACAGTCATTAAGCTTCACTGTGATCAAGAGATTCTTGATAGTTTATGGAGAAAACTTAATCCTAAAGCATCATGATAGAGATCTTTGCCCATTAACATACCTTTTTTCACTAAGCATTCAGGTTTTTTCTATGTTAGTGGCAAAACAACAGCACTTGAGAAATAGAAAACCAAGTCTTATACCAGCAAAGCAAGATGAATGGTAAAACCATCTTGAACCAGAATTTGAACAGGGATTTCGTGACATGATTTTATTTCACTTTTTTTCTTATTACTGATATTTACTAAAAAATCTGTGGGGATGTTTGTATTTATTTATCACTGTATATACATTTTTGACCTATTTTGGATCAGAAAATGAAAAAAGGTAAAAGTGTGGCATGTACTTGTCTTTTTTAAACAGGAAAAAGAATCATATCTCTACAATGCCTTCATCCTTTTTATTTCACTCCACTTTTGCACAGTTTGTTACTATCATTTATCCTAGGACATTTATCTGGGTAAGACTTATTTAAAGTAGAAAACATTTTAGAGAACATGGATGGATGGATGGATGGATGGATGGATGGATGGATGGATGGATGGATGGATGGATATCCATGCCCAATTATTACAAATCTACAGAATTTGTGCATCAATATTTCTGACAACCCAAATATACTGCTAAAAAAATACAGGGAACACTCCAATAACTACATCTGAACAAATGAAATATTACTAATGAATGTGCTGACAACAAAATCATACAAAAATCATAAATGGAAATCAAATGTATTAACCAATGGAGGCCTGGATTTGTAGTAACACACAATTACAGTGGATAAACACACAGGGATCTCCTCGAAGACTTGGTATAAAGCATCCTTCTACACCTGGACATTCTGTGGTGCAATGTAACACTGGTGGAAAGATTGAAACAGGAAGTTGCAGGCAGCAGATCACGCTCCACATTGTCTCCAGACACTGTCACATCTTTCACATATGCTCAGTGTGAACCTGCCTCATCTGTGAAAAGCACAGCGTGCCAGTGTCGAATTTGCCAATCATAGTGTTTTATATCTGTCAAGACTCTCAGTCATTAAGGTCATGGTCAAGCTTAAAAACTTCAGTTTAGGCAACTGGACATGAAGTTTTCTCACTATATTTGTTGGTGGTGGGAATGGGAGGAAGGATGAGAGAACAGGGACATAACAGGACAGTTCTAAAGAACAATGATTATCTCAGATGGGCTTTTTTTTTTAACCAATAAGAGGCCTACTGAGAGAGAAGAAAGCAGGAGAAGGAACATCATTGTTCATACGTTGCTGGAGTCTCTGAAAAACTCAGGAGAATTTTTAACCGCACCAGATCCCTTTGCACTTTAAACCCGGCAACATTCTGAGACAAAAACTGGTTCACCCCAAAGACAAGACACCAAGAAACCAGGCCAACAATATGGTTTACACTGTTTAGTGCAGTGAAGAGTGCACAGACCCGTACATTGGAGAGGAAGAAAGATGGTTTGGAGAGAAGGGTTAAGGAAGCAATCTCTAGAAAGCATTACATACAAAGCACTTTTAGGAGCAATATCCAGACGATTCACCTCTCACTTGCCCTCACCTGACTCGCACTTCAATAAGGCATGTGACTCTGACACTCTGACGAGGGAGTTAAGGACCCATCAAAACACCTTAACGACCATTAACAACCCCAATGTAACCTCCTTGGCCAATCCAGTAGGCTTCTTTTACACCTACAGTATATTAATGTCAGTGCTCCCCACCACTAGTTAGAACTGTCTAACACTGTGGGACGAGAGGCGAAACGCATTCTAGAGGATTTCACGTTCAGTTGTCTAAGCTGAATTTTTCAAGCCTAATCCTGGTATTCTCTACTCAGAAGTGGTCCGTGGTCACCACCTGCAGAACCACTCCTTTATTTAGTGTGTCTTATTATTGACAATAATTTCCACCTGTTTGCACAACAGCATGTGAATTTAATTGTCAGTTATTCTTACAGTCTGATTCACAGAAGTTTGATCTGATTGAAATTATATCGTGCTGTTTACTTTTTCCCTTTATCTTTTGGAGCATTGTATACACACACAAACAGCTTAGGAGGTTTTGCCTTTTATTTGGCTAAATAAAAGAATTGATTGATGTAAAAAATATGACCCAAATTAAAAGTGGAGGCCTCACAATGAAAAACATATGCAAAAACCTTTTCTGAGTGAATACGAGATATGCAAATTATTTTATTTAAAAAAGCTTGAAAACATCTGTTTGTTTAATTGGAATATTTAAATAAGTAACTTTTCAATAATATTTAAATCAATCAAATATGTACAAGTGTAGATACAACACATTTAAAAAAAAAAAAGAACACCTCTATAGTTTTATTGAATAGTTTTAACTTCTATTCAGCCTCTGATGTGACTTAAATCCAGGTCGCCTCTAATGTGAAATTATTGTCGCACATGTATAACAGTTCAAAACAGGAGCAATTCATTGATCAATTCTTTTACAATGTGATTCCCATCTGGCGACATCCTACCTGGAGTCTACAGTAGCAGAGCACGGCTATGATACACAGCAGTATCACTGTGGCCAGTATTCCTCCAGTTATGACAACAGTTCCAGCTGTCATCCGACCAGCTCTACATCAAACCCTGGACACAAACACAGACATCATCAAAAGGCAAAAAGCAAGTATGCAATCCTCTGAATAAAATCAAATGTATACAAATGCTTACTCTATATTTGCTGAATATCCTATTAAGTAATGTTTTTTTTTTAGATGCATGGAGCCATGAATAATTTGTTGGTGAGGGACTTTTTAAAAAAGTCCAGATATTTCAAGGGTTTGAAATGATTTATCCGTTTGAGATTATAAAATGTTAAGTTCATTATAGATGTAAAAAATTAGTATTATAATTTTTTGATATAATTTCATAACCTTTGCTTTTTTTTTTTACCTAAAACCCACCATTCTGAGCTACTTGGATCAAGTTTATAATCTAGGTAAAACTATCCCTCAAAGGAAAGGAACATGAGAAAGAATGTTGAAGAAGATTCAAGGAATGATCAAATGTCGACCCTTGCATCAACTGGAAGATGGTTAAATGTTTTTTGTTTTTTTATCTTAAATGCAAAATGTTTATATATATATATATATATATATATATATATATATATATATATATATATATATATATATATATATATATATATATATTTTTTTTTTTTTTTTTTTTTTTTTTATGTGATATAATTACTGCTCTAAGTGGGTCACACTGTCTCTATACTCCAGTTATCAATTAATCAATTATGCAATTACTCAATCAATAATCGATTAATCATGATTAATCAGATAAATTGTTTCAGGCCTGGTAGTGGGAGTATCATGACTGCAGTCTTTTATTTGTGGAACATGCATTTGCACATGGATGGATTAGAAAAACCCATCCAATGTGGATTATCCAGATGACAACGATCCTCAAAACAAATCTATATTAGTTAAAGAAGGCTACATTTTAGCGCAGTATTGTAAAAAATTAAACTTGCACATACAGTTCTCATTTTGTCATAGTCAAGTAAGTTTTAGTTGTAAGTCAGGTTGTATTACAGCCTCACAAATACTGTAGCTGCTGTGAAACTGGACATTAACTCAATGTCCAAGATCATACAAGGTGTTATATTTTTCGTCTTGCAAACCAATCTAAGACCAGATATAAAGTATTTATTTAGTGCTGCATCCTGCAATAAAATATCACATAAGCTAAGCTGATAATGTTCCTTACCATGAAACAATTAAATAAACTTAATTTCCTTAGCAAAATGTGCAGTTTTTAGCGCACTAAAGCAGAATTTGTTAAATAGGACATACCTACTTGTCACTATGTAATACTCACTTTCAGCAAAGTAGCTTAACACCTGAAAGCAGACAGATAGCATCTCATGTAAAGTGAGCACCATGAGGTTTGCTTTTAATGCTGAGAGAAAAGACACACTTACATCAGGGGCATGTTTGGAGGTTATTTGCACTGAAATCCAGTCAAAGAAATGAACATATCTGAAGATAGAAAAAAAATGGACCAAATGAGCATCAGATACAGTATGAAGCCATTGAACTAAAGCTACACCAACTGACTTTCTCCACAAGGTGGCAGTAAGAGAACAGAAAAAGGTTTCTCAAGTTGGATAAAGCCATGTTTAATGCAACATTCAACAAAGAGGGAAGATTAAATTACAAACATTTGCAGAACATGTCTTCAAATTTTTTGAAAAATCCATATGTTTTGTCTTTGTTTCTCTTCCCTGTGCACTGGAACACTGAAACACACATGGATCACCAGAGAACAGCAGCAGTAAAAGTGATTTATAAGCGAAGGCTGCAGCTGATTGGAGTTTTTACTGTAGTCTGCAGTCTGAGGCTTGTCCAGGTGAAGTGAAATATATTACTGCTGATAAAAACACGTCCAAGCAGCTGAGATTGGTGTGCAGGCTGGGAGCGTAATTTGGAGCAGGGGGAGAAAGAAGCAACATAATAAAAAAAAAAAAAGAAAGAAACTTAATGGACAAGCTCACCTACAGCCTTATAAAAGTAATTAGACAGCTTTGCAACAGGAAAAAAGAATGTCTCTCACTGGTCGTCACTTGATTTAACAGATTACTGCTCGAGATCATAGATTATTTTCTTCAGTTTTACTGGCTGATTTACCTGCATACAATAAAACTATACTTGTATCGTGACTTTATTGTATTTATGGGATGAAAAAAACAACAGAATGCAAACAGACATGGGAAACAGACTTGATACCTTTTGACCTTCCTAAACTATACTGTATAGAAAAATTAGCTAATAGCATTTTTATATTCTATTAATTTAATTCAGGTGGAATTAATTCGAACGGGCCACCTGAGGTGGCTCAGGCATCTATTTCTGATGCCTCCTGGTCACCTCCCTCAGGAGGTGTTCCAGGTATGTCCTACTGGGAAGAGGACTCGTCGAAGGCCAAGGACATGCTGGAGGGACTATGTCTCTGAACTGGCCTGGTGTCGCCTCGGGATCCCCCCAGAGCAGCTGGAGGGTGTGTGTGTGTGGATCAGGAAGGTTGGACATCTCAGGGAGAGGATGGATGGATGGATGGATGGATGGATGGATGGATGGATGGATGGATGGATGGATGGATGGATGGATGGATGGATGGATGGATGGATGGATGGATTTAGGTGTAGTTTTTTGAGGAATTGGTAGCCTCTGTATTCCAAGAGGACCAACAGGATATGTAGCAGAGAGAGATGAGGGAACACATGCAGCAAAGGTCGCTGGGTCCACATTAGAGCTGCCTGAGGTCTCTGCTGCACCTATTGAACAATTATGGGTCATTATGGGTTACAGCTACTGAAGATACCAAACTCCTTATTTTATACAGAAGCACAAGAAATCTGCAAAAGATACAGGCACTCAGTACTTGGTTGGGGCTGATATGCATAAATCTGTCCATTTTGTGTTAGTGTCTTTGTGGTTTGGCTGAGAACAGGGCTAACCGGAAAGAAACAATCCATTCTGCAGAGAGGATTATTTCTGTTTAAAATGTTTGTACACTGACAGCAGAATTGCACCAAAATCGAACTGATTGTACATATGTACATCTTGCCAATAAACCCAGTTTAGATCTAATTTTCTGGATGAATGTGCTGTTGCATGGGGAAAATACACGTGTGACTCGTCAGACATCAGGTGGCTTTAACATTTTCAGGTTCAGTCGTCGTTACAGGAAATTAGTCCTCAGTTTGTGCTCAGTTCTTAGATCTTATGCAGAGAAAATAAGTGTAAAAAGTGAAAGCAGCTTGGAAATAATAACAGTAATTTTCTTTTTCATATCAGATGTGTTCTTTCTGCTTATTATAAAAACTGAATAAACAAAATCATCCTGAATTAAAAAAAAATCACTGTCAAAAGAACCATTAAGATGAAGACTAGATGTGAGTATTGGCATGAGTGTTGCGATTCGATACATGTCGCGATACTTGGGTCACGATACGATATTATCACGATATTGCAGTATCACTATATATTGCCATATTTTCCCCAGCTATCAAAATCAAATGATGAGATAAAACAGCAAGTGCTGCATATTTTCATCAGAAAATATTGATTAGGTATTATTATCCATGTTGTTTGGGGTTTTCTTCCACTGTGACTGCCTCAAATACAGATTTGGTGCTGCACGCACAGTTAAAGGGCTGCACAGCGCTTTCTGCCAGAGTGGTGGTGCAGAGGTAGCCCATTTTCCCATCAATGTTTTATGTTACCATTTGTTTTTGTTTTTATCGATACTAAGAAGTGAAAGATCGATATTATATTGGGCAGCCGAATATCACGATATATTGCCAAAACTATTATTTCCCGCACCCCTAATGAAGACTGTGATGCATATTTTAATAGATTTAAAAACAGATTAGTAAAGACTTGAAATCTCCAACAAGACCAAATAAAAATAGCCTCTTGAATTTATTAAAACATATAATCAAAATGACAAATATGAAAAAAGTAAAGTCTAATGTATTATTCTTTCTTCAGCATGCTGCCACTATTCGATATTTTAATATCTAACGAACAGTGAAGAACTACCAATTAGTCTAACCTTTGCTTTTCCCTCTGTTTACTACAGATTATGAACAAAAACAACCAATTTACCCCTTTATAAGTCTGCAGCATTTACAGATAAGGTAGTTTCTGTAATTCTGTCAATTTGCCTAACATGAACAAAAAAAGATATTCTGGTCTAAAGGATACCAAACTTTAAAAAAGTTTGCAGCTGTGAAACTGTTGCAAGCTTTTGATATTTTCTTTTTCTAATCAAAAGATAAAAACATGATCACAGTCAACAAAGAGAAAAGACAAATATCCCTCCCACAATGCAATACAAACTTCTCTACACAATCCTGCCAGAGAGGAAACCTTCCTTTCTTTTAGTTACTACACAGCATCAGCTTTTCTGCCACCATACTTTACTCCAGTTCCTGAAATCTCAGCCTCATTCCACTGAACTATTTTTTTTTTTTTACAATTACTGTCAGCATTGAGACTTGTGTGGTGAGTCATCCAATCACATTTGTTTTCATCCTTGCTTCCCTGTGAACATGATGCTCTGCAAGCAATCCTGCTGGTCAGATAAATCTCCGTTTGCTTCACTTGACAACCTACAGTATCTGCATCAGCACAGCCTTTACAAAAAAAAAGAGCAAATCCAGGCACAATGAAAGCTAGATCATTGACCGCAGATCAGACATACTGAATCCCAAAATGCTCATTTACAATATTTAAAAAAACCATAGAGAATAATTCAGCCTTTGGTAAAATGCAACATACGGCCAAAAGTCATCTTCATCTTCTTTAATAGCAGAAAAGTAAAAGCAATGTTAGATCAAGTGAACTTCATTTAGGCATGACCTCTTTATTTGCAAAATCTGCGGCTCAGTACATATATGACTCAAATTTATAAAATATTTTCTTTATCTGCAGAAGTCAGAAATATGCTATAAGACTCTATGTAAGTCTATTCAATCATAAAAATGTAATACCTTATTGAATGTTGTTAAAATGAAGTGGGTTTCCGTGAAATGGATAAGGAACGTGTCTCTAAATCGCACTACGTAACAAATGAGAGTATTACCCTGTTCTCGGTTCAGCACATTTAACACCAGATTGGATTTAGACAAGTCATTATTTTTCTTAAAACATGCATCTGCGCCATTTTAGCTGCAGGCAACAGTTTTTCATGGTAATATTAATCTCTCAAAATGATGGAACTGTAGGTCTGGATAGGTGTAAGAAATGCTGATGGCTTAGGATCAGAATTGTAGAGCTTTCACTTATTTGTAAAAAAAACCTTAAACATGTTATTTACTTAAGTTTTGTAATCTCACTGCGATGGACTGGCGACCTGTCCAAGGTGTACCCTGCCTCTCGCCCGTAGATAGCTGGAGATAGGCACCAGCACCCTTCATGACCCCAGCTGGGATAAGCATGACGGAAACTGAATGAATGAATGTTTAATCTCACATTAAAACATCCATACATTAATCTGAGAGAGAAAAAGGCAATATAAAAACTAAAGCTAAACCACTTCCACGTTTATTGCACCACTGACAGGATCTAATCTCAAGCGTCCCGCCTTAAGGGGTAGAACCTGTTAGTGGTGATGTGTGTGTGTGTGTGTGTGTGTGTGTGTCGCAGTTGCTAACTTATTTATTCAGAGGCTTTTGTGGCTCATTTCAAAACTACCACAAGACACACCTCTTTATACTTAAAGTTTAAGTAACCTTCATGCATGTTGATCAAAGAGAAAACTTGTAAAGATCACAAAGTCCAGAATGTTATAGTCAGTAAAATATAATGAATAAGTCAAGGCAGATATGTTTATACAGCACATTTAGTGCACAAGGCCACTCAATGTGTCTCACAGCAACAGCAACAATACAAACACATTAAAACAAATCAATCAATACAAATATATAAAATACATATATATTAAAAAAAGTTCAAATAGAATCATTATCAATCGCCATGGGCAACACTAAATAGGCATGTTTTCAACCTGGACTTAAACAAAGTCCGGGTTTAGGATGCTTTATGTCCTCAGTGAGGTTGTTCCAGACCTTGGATGCATGAAACTGAAACGCAGCCACACCATGTTTAGTGGTGACTCTAGGGACCACCAGGAGACCCCCTCCTTGAGGATCTAAAGGCCTGTGGTGGTTCATACGGCTCTAACATGTCAGAGATATACTTTGGTGCTAAACCATGAGAAGACTTGTACACAAGTAGAGCTGTTTTAAAGTCTATTATCTGAGCCAAAGAAAGCCAGTGCAGAGATCGGAGCACCGGACTAATATGGACGTTTTTTGGATAAACTGCAGTTAGAGAACTTGTTAACTTGTCTAATTGCAGTTTATCCAACAGGCTGCTGCTCGAGTCTTCACCAGAACCAGGAAATACGTCCAGGAAATATGACCAGTTCGTTTAAAAAAGGCCAGTGAACAAGCCGTTACACTAGTCTAACCCGCTGGAGAGAAAAAATATATGGATTATTCTCTTCAAGTCTGGTTTAGACACAGTTTTTTATTTTTGTAATATTTCTAGATGGTAATAGGCTACAGATGTAATGGACTTTATATGACTTTAAAATTCTGCTCCATGACTAAGATTTTTAGCAAATTATTTGGTTCTATGAAAGAGTCTTAAGATGACCAATGACAACTTCTCTAGGTTTTTGTGGTCCAAAGACAATTACCTCCCCTTTATCTGTATTTAACTGGAGGAAGTAGTTTTGCATCCACACAAAGACCTGTTTGATAGAATGGCACAGAGTAACTACAGGTCCATGTTTACCCGCCATCAGTGAAACATAGATCTGAGTAGCATCTGCGTAATTGTGATAGGATACATTGCTAGTATCCTATCACAGGCAGTGTTGGGCACGACACTTTGAAAAAGTAATTAGTTATAGTTACTAGTTACTTCTCCCAAAAAGTAACTGAGTTACTAACTGAGTTACTCCACAACAAAAGTAACTAGTTACTAGTAAAAGTAACTATTGCGTTACTTTTGCGTTTCTCGCCCCCGTAACCCTCACCACCCAGCCCCCACCTTCTCGCAGTGTGTTTCAAAAGCCAGCTGAATAGAGAGGACGACAATGACAAGAACCTGCAGAGAGTTTTGCATTTATTGCAACTCAACGTAAATGACATCAGGGGGAACGCCATGTGAAGTTTTTTAACAGGGCGTTCAGATCTGGTGAGTATATGAAATTAATAACTGGAGATGTCTAATTCTGAAATCCTGTGTGTTTGGGTTGTTATAGATACTGCAACATCTATCTATCCATCTATCTATCTAGATGTATACTCTGTGTGTGACATAAAATATGGATCTCCATCCCTGCCACAAAGGCCATCAAATAATGTTTAAAATAAAAAATACAGTAGGTTGAGAAGGCAGAGTATCCATCCATCCATCCATCCATCCATCCATCCATCCATCCATCCATCCATCCATCCATCCATCTCCCTTTCATTTGATCGTTCACGCTCTCCATAGTTCTCCTGTGGCGCGAGCACAGGGCAACTGGTGCGCGCCTTTAGCGAGGATGCGCGTTTCCTGTCGCTTGCGCGGTGACTCGTGCCGCCTGCGCTGTGCGGGGATGCAGAGGAAACCGTATGTGATGGGGAAACGCAGCTCGACGTAATTTAATATCTCTTAAACAAAAGTAGCACAAACAATATTTATTTCTGCACAAATCTGCACTAACGTTGCACTAACCATTCAGTCTATTTGCAGAGTTTTTTGACGTGGGTGGGGTGTCAGCTTCACGCAGCTGCGCACGAGTCCTATCATGAAAAAAGGTTCATTGTGCGACCTGAGTAACGCGCAGTAACGGGGTGTCTGCAATGGTAACTGCGTTATAGTTACAGTCAAAGTAATTAGTTAGATTACTCGTTACTAGAAGAAGGTAACGGCGTTAGTAACGCCGTTACTTTCAATGCCGTTAGTCCCATCACTGATCACAGGATAAATTAGCATGCTTTATATTGACGGCTCTCTAAATGCAAGGTTAAAAAGTCAGGAAGGTAATTTGGACAGGAGAGCAAAACCAGAAAGCAAAGATCTGAGCAAACATGAGAACAAAGATAACACTGAGTGTGAATAAGCTTCTAACACTAAAATCGGGACCGTGCTGCTAGTTAGTTACTCTACAGAGATTTATAGGTTTCCTCCAACATCATCAGGATTTGGAAAGAAATTTTAAATGACTGCAATAGTGGATCAAAGCCCTGCAGCGAGGGAGCAATGTCTGCTTGTTGCAGTAAAAAAAGCCTTTTTGTAATATTTTTGATGTCATACAGAATTTACAACACAGATCAGAAATGTGGAAGGTACCCAGCACACAAATAACCAGTGTGTTTAAAGATGCATCCCTACCCCACTGAGTGTAAAAAAAAAAAAAAACATTACACCAAACTAATTTCAGATTAACCCAAACTGCATGTTCTTCAATAAACCTTTGGGACCTTGAGTAGCCGTTACCGATCCTTCCTTCGAACCTTTTCAGCAGAAACAGTCCAGCAGATGGAGATTGATGACAGAACATTTTGGTTCAATTACTTGATTCTGCTCAGAGTCATTAAGGTCAGAAAGCACAATTTAAAAAGGACTACTCTCCAGTCGTACCCTGTTGGCCTTGTGAGGGCAGATGATCAATAGGCGGGGAGACATGTTGGTTTTCATGGATATGAGGAGAAATAGGACGGAGGAGTGGGAAGAAAGTTCAGGTCCTTTTCTCACTGCAGCCTGGATAATGTGGGCAGCTTTAAATCCTGATGGCAGATTTATAACTGAAGATCATTATGTGCTCTTCAGGCTACTGTGCTCTATTCCAGTCTGCCAGTTCCTGATTCAGCTTTTTCACACTTCATTTTTAGTCCAAAAGAGGCCGACCTTTACTTACGCAGTAGCTCACAATGTTATTAAAGTCTGTCAATTGCATTTAGATTAACAAAAACAAAAAACAAACACAGTATAATATCAGCACGCATACACAGAATAACTCAGCTAACATTACCAAAGGTTTCCATCAATGCAATTAATAATAATATTCCTCCCTATGGAAACATTATTAAATAGATAACTTTCGAATGCATACCAGTTTTTGCCTATTTTATTACATGGACTTTATACTTCATTTTATTCTTTTTTCTCATTCTTTTTTTCTCATAGAGAAAATAGCACTAATGAGCTGTTTCAAACATAAACACTATTCGCAGGAGGTGTAGAAATCTAGCACATTTGCTGTTTATGTATATATCTTATAATAAAACTGTTTATTTATATATCTTATAATGAAATTATTCATTTGTAAAGTCTCCTATTAAATGTCTATAAACAATTATAATGCCAACTAGCATGCCTACAGATCCACCTACAAAATGAAGCAAGATCTGTTTTTATTGCATGTTCTGGGTTAGGATTCAATCGGTGCATACTTCTTCCTGCTTCATTCTGAATATATCATTGAGCTGTTAGATTGTGAATAGAGTGATATTGCTGTTTATTTAATTATATGGTTCCTTTACTTTTGTATTTTTTAAATATGCAAAAAAAAAAAAAAACTGCAACCAAAAGTACCTTGCACAAAGGTTTAGCCCCTTTGAAAGATTTCCTCATTCTATTCTAACAAAACCCTAAACTTCTTATTTTGTGAAGGCCTCACAGGTTTGTTTGAGAAGATTGGAGTACGAACTTCATCTAACCAAGAAAAAATATTAGAGAATGGCAAGACTGGAGCTTTAAAATGACCCCTGTCTTGTTGAAGGATCCTTGCCTGTCCAGGTGAATGGTTCTTTGTCATATTAAGTATTTCCCTGGACTGGTTCTTCTATAATCTGCTTTTCTCTGCCTTAGTTTATTTCAAAGATGGCAGAAATAAAGCGAGGGCCTGTTTTGAAAAAACATGTTGAAGACACTCCAGTCAGAAAAGATTTAAGCAGAATTTTTTTTCTTGCATTGAAAAACTACATATTTGTATGAAGGTTTGTCCTCTAGAAAGATGAGTATATTTCACTCACTGCAGTCAGAGCTACAATGAAAGAGTTTCTTCCTCAGTGCTAAAAGATCAGGGTGTGGATTGTTTTAATTATCTAACTCCTCCAACAAAGCTGAATTAAATGCTCAAATGAGCTTCTCAGTATGCCATCAATTTCTATAGGAAGCTGCTAATAGTAAACAGTTCAATAATCACCTGGAGTCAGGTGGTGAATCTAGTGTGAGTTCTAGTGGATAAGGAGGATGTCTGATAATGGGATGCTTATGGAAAGTTTTCATTGGCTAAGAAACCATGCAACATTGTGCAATGTGTTTCGGATTTTCTGGTGGTTTTTCCATGCTAATATATTCTCCCACATTGGCTCAGAGAGAACTGGCCTTTGAGTGCTTCATCTCTAGAGATAATGCTTTATCTGACAGTGTAAGCATCTCTGCTGTCAGTGCTTTTTGTTCATGTTACGGAAGCAAGAAAATGGACAATATGAATGAGAATTTGGATGAAAAACAGTATACAGAGATTTACGCCAGTGAAGGTTGGAAATACAGCATAAAATAAAAGTATGACTCTCCCTACAGTTAAAAGAAAAGAAATCCCACAAAGATTTTGATAAATTAACCAGCGTTCGGTATGAGCTACATCTTAGGTGGTGCTTGAATCACCCAAGATGAGTCTGCACAAAATCGTTTATAAAAAAAAACAAACTTACAGGTGAGATGGATTTTGATTTATTTCATAAACTGCAGCTTCAGAAAGCATCTTCCTGGAATAGAGCAAATAAGGCAACATTCATCTAGGCAATTCAAAACCATGAGAACCTGGAGAAAAAATTAACATATATATGATTATGGAGGAAACAAATCTTTAATCAGGACCAACAATCTGCCTGTCAAGATCTTTCATAATCTCTATGAGCAACCTGCTGCAATAAAGTCTCATTCTGAATCGAAGCTGCAGAGCTGAATTGATTCTCTGTCTAATTTACGTCCAGTTCAGACCGATTCCTTGTAAAGAAGTTCGACAGGAAAAGCACCTGACGTCAAACATCCAGGCTCCTTTGCATTCCCATTTTATGACGTTTACAGGATTTGATTATAGCTGCTGAGCTCCTCCCCTGCCGGCCCTCGATGTGCCAGCTTGTCTTTACATTTGGCAGAAGTGCTGCATCGCTTTGAGCGATTCCAGAAGACAGACGGGGAAGCTGTAATTACTCCACTCCTATATTTTGCTGGTCAGCATGGCAGGCTCATAAAACAAATTGAAATGGTAAAACTTTCATCTTTGAATGAATATTTTATCACAAATAGCACCTGAGCTAATATTCCCACAAAACTTTTTAAATGACTAAATTTAGAAATCAAAGCAGAGGCAATCATGATAAGGAGAGTATGAGGAAAGCAGGGCGGATTTTCTTAGGCTTCACTGTTCCCATTAGAGTTAAATCACTGTCTTCAGAAGTAGCCTCGACATTAGGCAGAACAAATTACATTAGGGACAGCGCATTCATTATACACAGTATAAGTGATGCAGCCCCACTGATGCCAATGCTCTTCTAAAGGGATCAATGTACTCTATAACATTTTCACTTTTTGATGATTTCTCACATAATGAAGAAACCGTTTTGGAATTAAATGATTCATCTTTGTTGTGATTCCAAACATCATTCTATGTTGCAGTTTTTTACATATCAGCACAAAAGCAGTTAAAAAAAATTAACTAGTGCATAAAAACACACACTTATAATCCAGAGAGTCATTATCGTTTAGGTAAATATGAAACCAAATTGAAAAAGCTGTTTGGAAAACATATTATTCATTTGCTGCTTTCAAATATATAAAAGTCACAGCCAGGTGCTGCTCATACAGATGGGCTAAATTATTTCCTCATCAGTTGCTGTGGATGCCTCCACTGAAAACAGGGGTTACTTATATATTATATTGATTCTATACACACAAAATGGTAGAAAATGAGAAATTATTTTCCGGAAAATTTGAAGATTACATAACAATAAGAGTAATGTTTTTAATACAAAAGCTTTAGGATAATGAAAAGCAGACTATACTGCAACAGATACAACATCCCAGTATTAATATAGAGGCCTCCTTTTTGCAACCACAACAGCTTGACCTCTTCTGGGAACTTTGTCTGTTACAAGATTATCTTACAGGAGAGCCTTGATGAGGTCAGACATTGATGTTAGACAAAAGAAGGCTTGACTGATTCTCCACTCGTGGGAGAATTTTTCGATTGGGCTGAGTTACGGCTCATCGTGCGTTGTGTAGTGTACAAGGGGTAACGAGGGGCAATTGTTCTACCCAGCCACTGAACCAGGTGAGTCCAATCTGCACAGTGAATTAAATTGAGCAGATTGGACTCACCTGGTTCAGTGGCTGGGTAGAAGAAATACATGACATAGAGATAACGTGATGGCTCCACATCTCCCGCCTCTGGGCCCGGCTGAGTTTGTTACATCTGCAAGCTTGGAGTCATCTTTGACAGCAACTGCTCCTTTGAGCACCATGTCAATCATATCACTAGAATTGCCTTTTTTCATTTAAATATATATCACTCGAGACCCATCAGTCTACTTTCCTGCATCTGAAATTCTCATCCATACGTTCATTACTACCACACTTAATTACTGTAACAGTATTCTTTATGGTTTATCCTCAAAAGTCCTTAATGGACTTTTACACATAGAAAACTCTTCTGCTCACCCTCATTCACTCCTGTGAGCACGTCAACCCAGTTCCCAAAAAAGCTCCAATGGCTTACACTTAGACAAAGTTTATTGTCAGTTTGTATACATAGAGTGTAAACACAGAGTGTCGGAGAGGAATCCAGTTTAAAGCCATGGTGCAAAAGGGATTGATATGAAAAAGTTCAGTGCAGGTTCAGTGCAAAATAAATAAATAAATATAGTGCAAAATGCAGTCCCTTAATGCATCCACTTCAAAGTCGTCCTTCTCTCCCACAAAGCCCTCAATAAGCAAACCCCACCCTACCTCACCAACATGCTCCAGCATTAGGCTCCTTTCTCCAGCTTAAGTTCCTCTGATGCCAACCTCCTGTTTCCACCACTCAGAGCTGAGCAACTTCTATAACTAGAACAGATCAGCTCTGCTCTCTGGGTGGACAGACCTGATCCCATCCTTTGGAATAGTTAAAGACGATAAAATTAAATAAATAAATATAACAGGAAATGAAATATAACATGATATAAATAATAGTACCATGACATAATGAGACGTAAAATAAAATAAATACCTGCACCAATAAATGTCCCAGTAAATCATTAAATGCACCATTTATTTAACTAATACATCATTAAATTCATAAAATAAATTATCAACCATGATATAATTAAGTGTAAAATTGAACCGTTTCTGGGGTTTTGCTGTTTTTTTTTCGGTGTGAGTGAGTGCATGTTGTCTAAGCCAAAACAAGGCTTTGTTTGGCTACTTTATAAAGCCTGGAGTTCAATGCTAATTCAGACATTTAAACTGAAAAAGCTTCCTAAATGGGAAGCGATACATCTTCAAACTTGGAAAACAAAGTCCAGTGGTTTGTTTTTTTCAACTTTTTTGAAAACCCTCCATACTGGAACTGTCTCCAAAAACACATCCCGACTGTACAGACTTCAAATCACATCTTAAATCTGACCTCTTCAGAACAGCTTTTAATCGATAATTAAGGGCGTTTTTACTGCATATGTGTTTCTTTTTAATACATTGGTTTTATTGGTTTAACTCTGAGTTTTTTTGAACACTTTTGTCTAAGTAAAACTTATTCTTATTATTAGTATGACCTCAGGTTTCTAAAGAAATGTATAGAAGAGTTGTTCTTTTGCTAGATTAAATAAATTAGCCTTGACTTGCCTTGATTAACTTGCTTCGATTGTTCTGAGCTTTTTATAAACATACATATTTCTACATTCTCTTACTCATGCCAAAGTCCAATGGGTGTCTTAGGGGTCCTTTACAAGCCAGGAAAGTTAGTATTCCGTAAAAATTCAAAAAATATCCACTATGACCTGGATGACTGAGAACCTTCATCATCAGGAATGTTAGTAGTTTTTATTTCCAATTTAGCTATGTGCAAAATCAAACTGAGAGCCACACTGACCGTGGAGACAGCCTTTTTCATCAGTCAGACTGTTTTTTTATTACCCTTCAATCCTTAATGAGCTTTTCCCACAGCTGTCAATATATGCCACAGCCTCATGCGACATAAATAACAATGAACTTCAGCATGTTGGCTCAAAGCTGACCTTCAGCTAACAGGACGGTAACTAAATTTGCTACACCAACCTTCCAGCAGCCCGTCAGCCAAAATGAAAAAGGCAGCATTTCCAGGAGATGCAGCTAATCGGTTTTCTGATCTCTGAGGTCACGTAACTCACAGAAAAAGCTGTTCTGTCTTTGTTCATTTATAGGAATTGTCAGAAATCCAGAGACAAATTGCTGCTCTTTTCTTTTCAGGTTATGAAATTGCTAGATGTATTCTAAAAAAAAAACAAAAAAAACATTAGCTCATATTTAAATAGTATGTCACGCATTGCTGATGATAAAAGCTCCTGTTTTCTTGTTCCAGACAGGAACAGAGGCATGAAGCTGACAGAGATAGAATAGTTAATTAAAACCAAGTACAATCAAAAACTGAAATATTATCACTAACTGAAAAAATTGAAAAAAAAAAATATATATAATATATAAATAAACAGAAATTGTATTGTAAATACTAAAATTAAAGATACTAGCCTTTGTTTTTATAGGCCTGTAGAACTGATGTGAAATGTTTTTTCTTTTCCAGAGGTCTCAGTTAAAGTCAGTTTTAACTGATACATTTTTGGAAATGTTTCTTGTGTTGAGTTTTATATTAAAAATAAACATATTTTCATAAAAGCAACACTCTGAAGTTCCTGTGCCAATTGTAACTAGTAAAAACTAGCAAATACATTTTAAAAAGAAAGTAAAACGGATTGGGAAAAAAAAAGTTACAGCTGAATTAAAGCAAATTAGAATGTAAAAAAAATGAACTACATTAAATACAAAAAATACAAAATGCTAAAAGAAACACCCAAAGACCCTGAAATGTCATCATAAGGCCTACAATAGGGTATTTTCCTTGTTTCAAACTTTGAGCAAAAAGGTGTAAGTTTCATGGTATGGTCTGCAGTGAAATCTATCTATCTATCTATCTATCTATCTATCTATCTATCTATCTATCTATCTATCTATCTATCTATCTATCTATCTATCTATCTATCTATCTATCTATCTATCTATCTATCTATCTATCTATCTATCTATCTATCTATCTATCTATCTATCTATCTGTCCGTCTGTCCATCCATCTGTCCATCCATCCATCCGTCCATCCATCCATCCATCCATCCATCCATCCATCCATCCATCCATCCATCCATCCATCCATCCATCCATCCATCATCTCTGGAATAGTGATTCTTGCCATTTTCGAAGGCTGATCCCTGTGACCATTATTTTCAAGCCAGACTCGCTCCACTCCTCTGTTTTTGGTCCTTCTATTTCTCTGATATTAGGATGTAGTGAAAACTCTGCTTTGCTGATCCCTGCATGATTAGAACATCATTTCAACCAACATGAAATAACCACTGCAAGCTTTGTAAAAAATAAAATAGGAACTCCTCAATGGTCACACTTAATCAGCTGTTTCCAACACAGTTTCTGCCTACCAACATGGCAGTTAGTGAAGCAGTGAATCTGGATTTGTCACATCTAATAAGAACTATTTATTATTAAATGTAACCTCGATCAAACCTAAAACTCTTGGAATTACCAAGATGCTACTGTATTGGGTGATTTAAGAGAGACTGCACATGCAGAAAGTCCTCTCAGTGAGAGCTGACAGTGAGGATCCTAATAGAAAGGTTTGCCCCTGATCCTCCATATAATGCTTTCAGGGCTATTAGACAGAACTTATGTCAGCCAGAATAACTAATTGAAGGTACTGTAAGTGGACCAATTATGTTTCCTCATATGAATGTTAAATAACGGTAAATAAACCATAGCTACTGTAATATTGTTTTGTTTACCTGTATCTAAATAATTTTGTTTTTGTTTTATGTGACATCCATGTGTGAACATGTCTAAACAACATTATTTAATTTAAACAGAGTAATTCGATTTTATTTGCTTCTAGAGTGATTATCTAACTGTGAGTGTGGAAAAGTCAGAGTATTGTGTTGTTTGAAAGTTTACTAACTGTCTGCTTGTGTTTGTCATTCTGATCACCTCAGGAGACGTGTGAGTTTTTGATGAGTCACCACAGATCCAGCAGATATCAGCGCTTTTCTTTCAGATCATCAAAGCACACATTCAGCGACACACAGGAGCTCTTTCAAGCTGGGCACCGTTTCATCCACAACACCTGTCTCATCAACCAGGAATCCGAATCAGAAATACTTTAATAATACCAGGGAGAAAATACTTTCGTTACATTAGTCCATCTGTAATAGAGTGACTATAGGACCAGTTTGATATAACACAATTTCATACAATATATATAATTAGGGGGTCCCCGCTCCATCTCGCAATCAGTTTGGGGGTCCTTGGCCTGGAAAACGTTGAAGACCCCTGCCTTAGACGGACTAAAAGACTTTTTAAATTATAGTCATGTGAAGAATTTTTTTAGCAGAACAATTTTTTTTTATTTTTTTTAATCAGTAACCAACACGGCAAATGAAAATAACTAAACTTTATCTTAATTTATTTTGAAAAGGTAAATATTTATAAAATGCAACAAAGCTAATATATTGAGAGATAAATTAGATGAGAAACAAAATATTTTGTCCTTTTCTGATCAATGAACCAAAATCCTCTTTAATGAGGATGTTTTAAAGAAAAAGCTCCGATTGCTAGTATCAGTAAGATGTTTAAATAAAGTAACTTTGACCCCCAGGCTGCCTTGGATTGCCTATTACTGATATCGTTCCTAGTATGAATACACGGTTTAAACCTGTTTACTGATACTGGCCTGTTTACTGGCTTAGTAGTTTTGCTCCTTGCCAATATAAGAAATTTGAAGAATTTTTGCAAGGAAGACTGTGTGAAAAATCCCTGTGTCTTCATGCTGGATACTGACTTGATGCTAATACTTAAAGAAAGAGCAACTCTTAAAACAGTTTCCATAATTTCTCTAATATTTTATAAAAAAATATTAAAAATTAATTATTTATTATTAATTTTATTTAAAATTAACTCAGAATTCCATTCAAACCTAATGAAATGCACTTGTAATTGTATTCTCGTCTAATTCAGTTTAATTATATTGAAATGAAATTAACTGAATTCTGTTCAAATTGACATAAATTGGACATTTTACCTTGTAAAGTGCATTGAGATGATATTAGCAATGACTAAAACACTGTCAAGCAAGTTAAAACGGGGGACAGTTTTTCAGACATGACCCAGAAAACAAAAACAGGCTGATCCAGCTTTCTGTGGCTTTCCGTTGGTGGTCCTGTCCTAAAATGAATGCACTTTAGACACTGATTGGACATGCCTCTTCTCATCCTTAGTATGTGATTACACTGCACTCAGCAAGAATCTGTACACCAAGAAAGACCAATCCACCAACCACCGAACCCACAAGGGATTCTGAATTATTCAACCAACTGGCCTAAAACACTGAAACAATTTCCTCTTCGCTGGATGACTTTAGACTCTGCCACCCTATCCCGTATACCAACCTAACACTCACACAGACACAAATATACAAACATACATACTCTGCACAGCACTCTTTCATGCATGTGTCCCACAGAGAACACAGAGTGTCAGCAGAAGTGCTTTACAACTAAAATCAAACTAAGTACAGCAGTCTGCCTGAGGGCTGAAGTTAGATAGAGACCAAATCTGACAGATAACAATTCTCTGCAGCAAAAATAGCTTTGATATAAAAAAAAAAACTAATTTAAATTCATCTCACAGAGTATGGACTGTATGACACTGAGATATATCAGCAGGGTGAGATCTTCTTTAATTAAAGAATGCCTAATGTCACACTCAAATCCTTGTGTGGACATGATGCAAGAGTGTGGCCCCTGTTCTTTTAACTACATACTGTATGCATCATTGGAAGAAATCATTCAAACTAGCCAGTTCTTCAATATTACAATTTTTTCGTCTATTTTTTAATGTAGAAAGCATGACTAAAACATCTTATAGTATTGAGAGGAAAATTACGGCCCACCGAAAGATTTAAAGAAGTGAGTATTCATTTAAATGTTATGTTGCTTGTTTTTGAAAAGATTGCAGCTGACAAGTAGCTTTATTTTATAGATTTAAACTTTAATCTGATTGAATTTCTTCTATTCTATCAGGTTTTTTCTCTGGGCAAAAAAAAACTTAAATGAAGAAAAATACATAAAAATTGAACAGCTGTTCGATTCAGGTTTCCTAGTGAGCATTATATGGGTAATAACTCTCTCTTAATGTATAAATCGTCAGATAATTTTTAGGAAATAGTTGGTATATAGATTATATAAAAATTTTTGTCTAAGTCAGTTTTTTTATAAGTGGCCAAAATATAAAGATATATATTAGCAAAGATCAACAAGCATAAAAAAGGAATCATCTTCCCTAAGATTGATCATGCAGGTTTCTAAATGGTTGAGCCATAACTGTAGCTTCTCAGAACTCAACAACTGAATAAGTCAAGAAATCATAATCTTCTGCCTTTACTTTGTGTTATTTCTAACAGGCTTTTTTGCTTAAATTAAATATTATAATTTAGTCCCACATCTGTCTGTTCCATCCTTTCAGGGCTGCTTCCTCTCTGTGTTACTGTACTAGGCTCCTCCCCCAAAAGAAGGTTCAATTTTAGTAGATCTTTATCAGATAGTGCAGTTATAAATTTTAAAGAATCTGCTTCACTTTCTCTCTCCTCTGTGTCGCTGAGCAGTGCTGCAGAGTGCAAAAGCATAGCTTATTCCCCTTCACAGGTTGATGATTTTGTTGATGGGGTTGCTAGTTCTCTGCGTACTGCCTTAGACAACGCAGCTCCCTTGAAAATGAAAACAGTTAAAAATAGAAAGCTTGCTCCTTGGTTTAATGCAGAGCTGCGTACTTTGAAGCAAAATGCTAGGAAACTGGAGAGAAAATATCGCTCCACAGGCCTGCGGGAGTCCTTCCTAGTCTGGAAAAATGGTTTACTGCTGTATAAGAGGACCCTTTGTAAAGATTTTAATAGATTAATAGAGGAGAATAAGAATAATCCTAGATTTATTTTTAATACAGTTGCCAAACTCACCCAGAGCCATAGCTCTGTTGAACCGTCCATTCCACCTGCTCTTAGCAGCAATGATTTTATGGGATTCTTTATAAATAAGATTGATCTTATTAAAAATAAGATCATAAGCACTCCTCTATCCTAGATTACTTGGTTAATTATAGACCTATATCAAATCTTCCTTTCTTATCCAAAATTCTTGAGAAAGTAGTTGCCAAACAAGTTTGCGATCACTTACACCATAATGAACTTTTTGAAGAGTTTCAGTCTGGCTTTAGAGCTCATCATAGCACTGAAACAGCTCTGGTGAAAGTCACTAATGATATTCTCATGGCCTCAGATAATGGACTTGTATCTGTGCTCGTCCTGTTGGATCTTAGTGCTGCATTTGATGAAGTTGACCATAATATTCTTTTAGAAAGACTTGAATATTTTGTTGGAATTAAAGGAACAGCACTAGACTGGTTTAAATCTTATCTATCTGATCGAATTCAGTTTGTTCATGTTAATGATAGATCTTCAACACGCTCAAAGGTTACCTGTGGAGTACCACAGGGATCAGTGCTAGGACCAATTCTCTTTACTTTATACATGCTCCCAATTGGTAGAGTTATTAGACAGCATGGGATTAATTTTCACTGTTATGCTGATGATACCCAGCTATATCTGTCTATAAATCCAGATGAAGCTAACCCATTACATAGATTACAGGCATGTCTTGAAGACATAAAAACCTGGATGACTCTTAACTTTCTGCTTCTGAATGCAGACAAAACAGAAGTTATAGTCTTTGGACCAGAGTCTCTGAAAAAGAAGCTGATTAGCCAGTCACTTCATATGGATGGGATTAAACTGATTTCAGATAATAAAGTAAAAAATCTTGGTGTTATTTTTGATCAGGACCTGTCATTTAAATCCCATATCAAAGAGGTTTCTAGAATTTCCTTCTGAGGAACATTGCAAAAATTAGAAATCTCCTGTCCAGGGGTGATGCTGAGAAACTAGTCCATGCATTTGTTACTTCAAGGCTGGACTATTGTAATTCTTTACTATCAGGAAGTCCACAAACTGTAGTTAAAAGCCTTCAGCTGATCCAAAATGCTGCAGCCAGAGTTCTGATGAAAATTAAAAAGAGAGATCATATCTCTCCTATCCTGGCTTCTCTTCATTGGCTTCCTGTTAAATCAAGAATAGAATTTAAAATCCTCCTTCTCACATATAAAGCCTTAAATGGCCAAGCTCCATCTTATATCACAGATCTGATTGTTCCTTATGTTCCTAACAGAGCACTTCGCTCTCAATCTGCAGGTTTACTAGTGGTTCCTAGAATTTTTAAAAGTAGAATGGGAGGCAGATCTTTTAGTTATCAGGCTCCTCTCCTGTGGAACCAACTACCAGTTTTAGTCCGTGAGGCAGACACTCTGTCTACTTTTAAGACTAGGCTTAAAACTTTCCTTTTTGATAAAGCTTATAGGTAGGGTGGCTCAGGTTATCCTGAGCTATCTCTATAGTTATGCTGCTATAGGCTTAGACTTCTGGAGGACATAGGGACCCCCATTTCATCATTCTGCTTCATTCTCTCTCTGTTCTCCTATTCTGCAGAATCTGTTAGTTCAATCTCTAACCTTCTGCTCTCTCTGCTTTTCCTCAGAGTAGCTTTGCCTCGTCTGTTCCTGTTTGGCTGTGACGTCATCCTGGAAAGAAACATCAGCTGTGCTGCTTCCATCAACACCCTTGTTTATAGATGTTGGAGATCGGCCTGTTTTCCAGTGTGGTCCTGTTTCTCTGACCGTGACTGAGTGGATGTGCTCTGTTCGTCCTCTGGCATGGGAGCTGCCTTGGAGCTCGTCTGCCTGGCTGTGTGTTTCCTGGACGGGGCCGCCTTTTACAGCTGCTTTTTGTGTCTCTGCTTCTGTGTCCTTGAACCCCAGTCGGCCTCGGCAGATGGCCGCTCACACTGAGGCTGGTTCTGCTGGAGGTTTCTTCCTGTTAAATGAGAGTTTTTCCTCTCCACTGTCGCTACAAGTATGCTTGGTGTGAAGGATTGTATTTGAGTCAATGAGTCAATGCAATCAACTGGTTTTCCTTAGATAGAAAACTTTGTATCAATTTGACTGTATGATCTGGTTGAACTGTAAAGTGCCTTGAGATGACATGTGTTGTGAATTTGGCGCTATATAAATAAACTGAATTGAATTGAATTGAATAGGCTGAGTTAACCACCCTGACTTTAATGTACGGATCTGGAGCCACTGTATGCCAGCTTAGTAGTTCTGGGTAGTAATTATGGATCACGCTGACTAACAGCTTCATAAGAATACACTCAACTCCATCTGCACAGCATGTTCAGCATAGATGCTTCACACCTAAAAATGCATGTTGTTTTAGTCTACCAGGAAAATACAGATACACTTGTTGGCTGCTTGGTCATTTTCCATTGGCACCAGCTCTGTTTGCTTTATCTCAGGTCATCTCAATTTTACTCTGCAGAGCTAGTTTTCCATTACGATTGAATATCACAGCAATGTTTTTTTAGTGTTTACAGCACTAGTGTCTCATTTTTCTGACAGTAGGCTGAAAGCAAAGGGGGTATGAGAGAGGGGGAGAGACATGCAGCAAAGGACTGCAGGCCGGATTCAAACCCGAGTCGGTGTGTCGAGGACTAAGGGGTCGTGCGCACTAACCACTGCGCAACCTGCACACCCATCACAGCAATGTTGATTGTAGCAGAGACACAAGGCAACTATAGAGAGCCTTTTGCATTCAAAAAAAAAATCAGATTCATAGTGAAAGAAGAATGCTGTAGGCGTCAAGATGAAGCTCTGCAGAGAAGAGCAAGAAAGAGAGGGAAGCCATGGAGCATCAAACTGAAGGATAGGAGCCAGATGACACGCAAGGGTAATCTAATGCTACCTAAGGGTACCTTTCTATAGTTGTGATAAGTTTTGGGTTCATCGATTAGTCGTTATGTTTTTGCTGTTATATGCATGCGTGTATGGTGACCTCAGCGAATCAGAGACCAGTAACCATCTGAGATTTTTAGCAAAACTGCACAGGTGGAGCCTTATTCAAGCAGTTACTCGAAATATTAATGGTTCCACTTAAGTGTCACTAATGAAAAATCCTAAAGACTGAGTCGAGCCATATACAGTAGAAAAGCTCTAATGTAATACTATTGAAAAAGTTTTTATTTACCAGTTTGGTTCCTTCCTACCATAAACAGCAAATCAGCCATTAACATGATAATTGTTCCCATGCCTGCTTGTCTCATTTTTTTTTTTTAGAAACTATTGATGCCCTGCAATTTTCTTCACAGCATTTTGTATTTACATGGTCTGAAAAAAGAGAATATTTAACATAACTGCTTATTGTCCCAGGTCAGAGGAAAATGGATGTCGATTGATTTAAAATAATTGAAAGGCAGCAGTGGATAAAATAAACAGTAGTGATAACCATAACAAAGAGAACATTTTTACTGAAATCACAGCATGTCAGACAGTGAAAAAGGTGGGCTACTGCAGCAGATGAGCAGACTGGAAGCCAGTTAGCTACCATCAGGGATTATCTACAGTTCACACAGATTGGAAAAGCCGTGTACCGTGTGATGTCATGATATCAGCTACATCAGATTGTAGAGTCAGAATCACACACCAGAGCCTTTATACGTGTTTTTTTCTGACCATATCCATCCCTTTATGACCTCCGATATATTGTGTCATTTATTTCAATAGCTGAGATCTTTAGGGTGCAGTCAGCCCTCCTTAAGAGCTTTATGGTCTTCCTGGTGGAATCAGCCATCTTCTGAGGTGAAGCAGCAGCTTATCCATGTCTAAAAGGACGTTGTTATATTAGCTTATCAGAAAGACCATGGCTGTGTCTAAATGTCCACCCTAATTACTATAAAGGGCACTATATCGTGGTTATGCCATTTTTAGATGAGCGTCTGAATGTCTAGTGGATGAAAAAGTAGTGGACTCAAAATCTTCCACAATGCACCTTCAAAGTAGTGATCATCCATAGTCAACAGAAGAGCAGATAAATCCCAGAATGCTTTGCGAGGAGAGCTCTCCTCGCAAAGCATTCCGGGATATATATCATTGGATTTGTTGTCACAACGTTAAATAACAAAGATGGTGCAGGCAACGCGCGGGGAGGCGGATTTACGTGACCAATAGGAAGCGAAAAGTAGTGATAATCTGTCCAAACGGTCAGTTAACTAAGTTCGATGTAAAGTCCACTATATAGCCCCCACTCTATATAATGATGATGGATCTGGGGGTTAGGGCAGACATTTGGACACAGCCCATCTCTATCCCAGTGAATAAAGTGCAGGTAATGGGAGACTGAAACTTTTTTCTCCCTACAAATAAGTATTATTACCACAACATCTAAACAATTTAAAGTGATATACATTTGACTTCATGGGACCCAAGTAATACATAGACGGTTATTGTTATTTAAGCTTGATTGGGACATATTAGCGCTAAATGTTCCGTCTAAATATTGTCTAAGCTTAGGAAAAATACCTCCTGAAACAGCAACTACAAACATTGACTCATGCCTAAGATCACACATCATCTCAACTATGAAGTTAGGCTTGTTGCTCTGTGGGTTATTTCCTAGAGGTACCGTGAGATTAAAACAACTCCCCACACCATAATGGATGCTGCTATGGGTGATGAAGATGAAGCCAACACTAATGATGATGCTGATGGACTACAGAACATTTATTCATATGAAATTTCTGTTATTTGATTTAATGCATTTTTTTTTTACGTCCTTCCTCTGGTATTAACTGAAATGATGGTAATAGTTAAGCCTGTGCTGCATGTGCATCACAGGCTTAACAAGAACTGGATTTGTTAAGTCTGTCTGGCCTTCCTCAGATGTAGTAACAATGAAGATGACCAGGGGCGGGTTTAGGAAATTTGGGGCCCTAGGCAAAGACAGGCATGGGGCCCTTTGAATTGAGAAGACAACACATAAAACACATTATAGAGATACAGGGATTTTTATAGAATACAAATATATTATTTGTTCTAATTTTTGTCCCTCTTTCTTGGCTCTTAACTATGCTGTTTTCCTCTCTATGTTTTCTTTTGTCCCCTTTTCTTTTTATATTGACAAATGTGCCCAGCTGACTTTTAATGCTGTCTGTTCTGATGGCATTTTTACAAAAGGATTTTTAGCAAAAACATAATTAATGTGCACAAATAAGTATGGTATTCACCATACATGTACCCCGCCTCTCGCTCGTAGACAGCTGGAGATAGGCACCAGCACCCCTCGCGACCCCACTAGCGTCTCAGATAATGGAAGAATGGATGGTAAAAGGAGTTTAATAGGGCCATCAGGAACTTGGGGCCCTAGGCAACTGTCTAGTTTTGCCTAATGGTAAATCCCCCCCTTAAGATGACAAGTGATCTAAAGAATCTGATTGGTTGAAATGTGGACTACTTTCGAAGAAGCTGGATCCATCTTCATCAACTTTAGTTTTAAATCTATAATACCAAGAAATAACAACACTGGTCACAAAATGTATCCAGAGTATACATGCCCTTTAAATGACGGCACTGAGATGCTTAGTTTTCCTACATTATTATCCACTATAATACATCATACATTGCCAGAATAGTCCAAAATCATATTTACTTTCCTGCGATTTAGAATCAGAATTGCATCTATTTCCACATCTGTAATTCTGATACCTCTAAAATAAAAACAACGGTACCTTACACTAAACTCAGATCGTTTTTAGCTTCAATAGCTGTTTTACGCTTATAAACTTGTCATAAAATACAAGTTAGTTTGTTATTTCAAAGCAGACCAAGTTACGGAACTATAGATCCACGTACATCTAATATAAATGAAGTTTATAAAGTCGTTAAATTTAGAATTTTATGTTTCAATGTGTGTGCATTCCAGAAAATTGATGAATGGATGTGTGTGTGCATTAAATTAGCAAGTCAAAAATGCAGATTCTGAAGGGTAAAATGAAAAGAATCCAGGTATGTTGGTATATCAGCTATAAAGCATGCTATTTCAACATACATGCATGCAAAAACAGCTTGAATATTTAGGCAAGTTATTGGATTTCTATTAAAGAATATAAGCAGGACAAAGTCAGGAAATGACAAAAGATGCAACAGCTCTATAGGTTTGAGCAGGAAACTATTGAAAATCATGTGGCATTATATTCAAGTGGCAAGTTGGATTTATTCACTCCAGCTATTATAAAGCATCTGCACAACATAGGTGATGAATATATTATTTTAGTTCAGTAATAAAGTTAGTTTTAAACCCAAATAATCTGGTTAATCTAGGTCAAATTCACCTAATCATGTGCAGTTACTAAAGTAGATAACTAAAAACTGATCAAATATTTCCTTTAGGTTGCAGCTGGCTTTATTTTCATCAGTGTTTTTAGCAGTTTGCTCATTATTCAACGTGTGTATTAAATATATTTTATCTTTTGCTGCTCTGTTAGCAGTGACAGCCCTGACTGCAGACTCCTTTGGGAAATCAGCCCATTTCCTGTTGTATTGGAGGCAGAGGAGCACAGAGTGGAGGGAGAAATCGAGTGGGTACAAAGAGGCTGCTCTACAGTCATTTAGTCAAGCTGTACTTTTCATCCTTCCTGTGTGAGAAATGGGGTCAATGTAGCTCCAACACCACAGCACCTGGTGTTGAGTGATGTGAAAGCCCAGCGGCTTTTCCTGACTGTATCTTCTCTGCTTTAAAGAAAAGTCCAACTGGAAACATTTCCCTTTTATTATGAGAATATATTTTTATAGAATTAAGCTAAATCATAAGCCCTTCTGTTTTGAACAATAAAAGCGAAAAACTCTGCTGTACATTCAGCTGTTGTCATCCTCTGGTGAGAGATGCAGCAATTGTAACATGTAGAGTAAATAGAAAAGAAATTTATTTAACCCATTACTCTTGAATCGGGGCACATAATGTCCAATCATATCTATTTAGAGATTTTTTTCCCCTACGGCTCAGATTTTAGACTAAAACATACTGTCCCTGAAGTTGCTTTTCAGCCTCAAACTTAATGACTTAATTTACCCGTACCCATCATCCTCCAGAACCGGGTCACAGGGGGGCAGCAGTCTCAGCAGGGGCTCCCAGACACTTCCCTCCCCCCAGACACCTCCTCCAGCTCCTCTGGGGAAAGACTGAGGGGTTCCCATGGCCAGCCTAGAGACATAGTCCCTCCATCATATCCTGGGTAGTCCCCTGGGCCTCCTCCCAGCGGGACATGCCAGGGACACGCTGAGGTGACCCGGCTATATGTTTTAGATGCACCATGGATGCCTCCCTCAGAAGGTGTTCCAGGCACACCCTTCAAGAGGAGGTCCAGGGGATGGAGCAGGACTCTAGGTTCCTCAGCTGACCCTGGAACACCCAGGTTTTCCCCCAGAGTAGGCAGACAATTTATGCTGACGGTATGGATTTACCTTAAAAGGTCTTTTATTTTGAAAAATGTAGTTTTTCATACGTTCTTTGCCACTTTGGTTCAACCTGTAGTTCAATTTCAGACCTACAACCTGCCTTTTTTTACCCATTTAATACTGTACTTAAACTACCAACAAGAGTTCAGTTTTTATTCTTGCATATGTATCTAAAAATCTAATCTGATATAAAACAACTGTACAGTATTTAATGTGGAAGCTGGTCTTTTACAGGCATTATGCAAAAATCTATATTTACATTGTTTTGTATTTTTATCAGTAGACGCACAGCAGTAGGCACATTCCTAAGAAGTCATTCCCAGATTAAAACTTAAACTTCCACATAAATCAAAGTGATATGTCATGCTTAAATTATACTAATATTTCATTAAGATTAAGTTAATAACATAATAAAGTCAGTATTCAACATGAGCTTTGTATTATTTAACTGCTGTTGAGCAAATCTGAACTTTCAGTGTTAGGAAACCAAACAGAGGTAAAGAAGGAGTTAAAGGTAATTATCTAAACTGATGAATTAGATCATATTTAGAAAACAAACAATGCTCCAACTTTAAATACATAAAGAAGAAATTAATGAAATAAACATTTTACTAAACACTTGTGAGAAGCTGAGAGAATTATGATATATTCTGCTGATTTTGTACTTGATGAAACACAGTGGAACAACACTAGCAGATCACATGGCTCTTTCAGTCATCACTGTCCTCACGTTAAGAAACTTCAGCTTTGTGTAACTGGGAACCATGACTTTTCTATTAAATGCTGGATTAATCATAGTCTGAAAAAGCAATGTTTTACCATTGAGCATTATTCCACTCCTAAAAATTAATAAGCCACTCCTGATGGTGCCACTAGGTTAGGAGTAGCTTAACACAAGATGTTGTATCCCATATTTAAGATTTGTAGCCTATATGTGTGCCATGCTACATCTTTTACCCCAGGTTTTCCTTCCACTTAACTTTTTCTTGGGTCTAGATAGGGCACTCTGGTGAGGGCCGGCTTCTTTAACAATAACTGGTTTACCTTTCTTTGTTGTAGAGGATGTCAGTGTGAGAGAACAATCAAGTCCATAGTCATCCCAGCAGTAACATTTTACTGTAATTTGGTCATGTTTTATTTTTTACTGTGTGAAGCTGAGTCTTGGATTGGCATGAACTGGAAGAAATGATCATAACTGCATGCAGAACACAAACTGTTCATGCATAAAACTGCAGTTATGGAATCATTTAATAAAATATGGTTTTATGTTTTCATCTAAGCACCTGTATTCTGTGCATTTCAAACATGAACAGGGTTTCCTGGTTTTGTCAAACTTCCCAACATTGCAGACACAAATCTTTCTGTTTCAAACCAACTTTTTTCAGGGGCTGAGCTAGATGGGGGGCCAGGGGTGGCCATGGCCCATCATTGGCCACCCCTGTGGCCACCCCTACCATTTATATCCCTCTAATACAGATGGTGGCAACAGTAATACTCTCAAGTGGAACATTCAAAACATTTTAATTTTTTGTGGTTAATTATACACATCATTATACTAACATTAAAGACAAGCAAAGAATGCATGCTCTTTTCAGAGCTAGATTTTGTGTTATATGAGGTAAAGACAAATTATGTGTCTCTGCAAGTCATCTAAGAGTCTTCAGTGAAATCATTGATAAAAAAACAATTTTCATAAAAACACCTAACAAATAATGAATTTATGTAGACATTAGTGCTTGTAAATATCAATTTTATGCTGAATGTTTATTGATACAAGTAGGTAAGTAATGACAATGGAAAAGATTTACACCCCAGAACTTAAAACTGAAAGAGTTTTATCCATTATACTTTTTATATAGAAATTACAGGTGTTTAAATATATGCATCTATTTGTTAGCAAGGCTCTAGGAAATTATAGTTTGTCTTTATTTAGAAAATATGGATGTTTTGCTCATTAATTTTCCTGTTGGAATAGTGTAGATTGACCCTGAGGTTCTGGAGCCTATCCGCTTTCGGAGCCCCCTCAGTGTACATTGGTTATTGTCTGGCCACCTTTATAAAAAAAAATCTGGCTACGCCTCTGACTGTTTTATAATAAGTTGAAGTTTTAATTATAGCTTATTATTATTATAGTTCTCCTCATTACATCATTCTCTCCGTTTCTTTTTTTCTGAAACACTGAAGCAGGATCACTGCATGTGTAAAATGCTAAAACCCCAACAATCTGTCCCTGCTTATCTTATTTAATCATTTTAAATACTCTGGAAGCCAAAATAAATGTACACAGGTACAGATGGAGACTGTATGTGGGGGTTTTCATTACTGCATTAAGGGAATGGTATAACATTATAACATCTCCTTTGTTTCTTTCACAGCTGGTAGGCTTACCTGGTTTAGTTACTTGCTCTGAAAACGCATGTGGATGCAACCCTGAGAAAAGCATCCAGCATCCTTACAGCGCAGGGATGGGGCTGCAGCGGGACTTCTCCAAGGATGAGCCGGAGTCCGGGGCGCACTGCGCCGCTTCTAAGCCAAAACCAAACCCCCCACCCCCCCCACCCCCCCACCCCGCCGTGGGACCAACACGCAGCAGACCAGGCTGACCTGCGTGAAGACACCCACACCCGGAGGAACACAAGCACGGTGCAGCAGACGGGTCAAATACAGGAGAAAGAGGACGGGGACGCCTCTGGATGAGCCCCCTTTTACGCGCATGTAGCCAGTATGGCGGGCTCACATTCAAATCCACAGATGGTAAACAGAAAAATACTGAAAATATTTAAAGGAAATACAGATCCAACAAGTGAGGGACTTCAAGGCAAAAACTAAGACCACCGGAGGACGGAGAGGAGGGGGAGGAGGAAGAGGAGGAGGAGGAGGAGGAGGACCCTCTCTCTCTCCCTGGCAAAAACGTTATCTCCTTTATTACACAAGCCTGCTGCAATGTAAGGAAAGTAGCCAAATTCCACACTGTTGGTAGTTTTATCAGAACCTCACAAAAAACTATTCTTTATAAGTATTTTTCTATGAATTCAATATTTCCAAGTTTGAAAAATTAACCAAAAGAACACCATGAGATTAGACTTTCAAACTAGAGGGAAGTTTTCTACCAACCCCAGTATCAATTAATGATATGGATCCATGCAGTTCAAACCACATATCCATTTTAATTCAGTTAAAATGTGCAATTTGCCTACTGCCAAAATAAGATATAATTTTTAGTAGGGGATATCATGCGGGGATGTGGACTTTGATGAATCTGAATCACCCATGGGGGGAAGCTGAATGGTCATTTTAATATGTTGCATGTTTGACCACATGCATAATATCCACCCTTTATACCAGTCTTTAGGTTTCCCTCTGTCACCGATGAGCCAAGCTTCAAAATGCAAAAGAAGCTTACCAAAACAGAGGACACAGATAGATTAGAAAATTTAAAAGAAAAACAAAAGTAAAGGAGAGTTAAAATAGGACTGAATAGTAGGCAGACCCTTCACACTTTTTAATCACTTGGTTCAGACATGCTTGAATCAACGTGTTTGTTGTTGAATGTGTCATCAAGGACATCCCTGCTCTGGAACCAAAAGCCTTTTTGAGATTAACATTCCTACTAATTTTATTAAAATGTTTCGTGTTAGGGAACACCAGCTCCTGGAAGAAGTCCTCTGTCCTAAATGCAAACATAAAACATTTGACCAGCCGATAAAGAGCGTTTTGGATGTATTTTTATTTTTTATTTAACCAGGAAAAAATCCCATTGAGATTAAATACCTCTTTTTCAAGGGAGTCCTGACCAAGACGCAGCAAAGTTACATAATACACAGATATGCATTAAATTTAATGACAGGTACATAAGTAAAACAATCAGATAATTGAGGCTGCTTCAAATTCTTTCATTTTCAACTTAAAAGCATTTAAGGATAAAATCTCAGTCAGCTTTCAGTTTCTTTGTAAAAGAAAATTCCACACACAAGAAGCTTTCTTCTCTAGTTCTGTGCAGGCAAAAGGAACAGTGAGCAAGAGCTGATCATTGGATCTCAGGGCATAAGAATGCATTTTTTTCTGTGTTAGTAAGATACAAATGTAAGAGGGCAGTAATCCAAGGAAAACCTTGTAAATAAAAGTGTACCAATGACACTGCCTTCTCGTAGAGAGGGACGGCCATCCCACCTTAGAGTGCAGGTCACAGTGATGTCATGGCTCTACAGTTTGCGATGAACCTTAATGAAGCACAGTAAACAGAGTCCAACATTTGAAGAGTAGTAGCATTCCTTTAAAAAAGGTCACCATAATCTAAGAGCGATAAAACCGTGCCTTAATTTTTTTTCTTCCCTCCTCTTTTTCTCCACACGCATTTGTACACTTAACCTACACCCTAGTGAGAATTCGGACTGTTGTTCATTTCTATCCACACATATATAAACACAGTATATAGTAGGCTTTTGCTCAGAACATTTCCCTTAAAAAAGTCAGCTGGCTGATGCCACAATGTAAAATAATACTACAGTAAAACCACAAACAGAGACTGCCAAGCTACAGTAATTGATTTGCCCTCAATCACTGCTCCCTTAATCTACTTACTGTTGCAACCAAGTCAACGCAAATATCAATAGAGAAGGAAGGTCTGGCTGACTAAACAGGGCTTCTGCTTGTGCTACAAACCAGCACAGGCACTTAGAGATTGATGTTAGAGAAACGCTGAGGAGCTGAGAATGGTAGAAGTTTGTGATTCACACAATTACAGAAAGCTGCAAGAGAACAAAACAAAAATAAGGGTGGGTGAAAGGAAGCAGGATATGAGAAGTGTTTGTATAAGATGGTGCAGGTTCTCCCAACAGGATAATGAATTTCACCAGATCTGGCATGTTTTCAAGTTAAACAGGGTTTTTTTTTTTTTTATGTGATCCTCAAATTCAGCCAGCTTAATGCAAAGGGATACACATCACTTCAAATATCGTAAAGCTGCCATAATTCTTGGACACACTAATTAATGCTGGCATAAAACACCTCAACAAAACGGACCCTGATAAAGAAAAGTTTGAAAAGAAAGTATGAAACTACTGACTGCAACATTTCATTGAACAAAAGGTTATTGATAAAACACATCATTTTTGTTCGGATTACCGTATGTCAAAAAAGGTATAAGAATTACAGCCGGTAAAATAAGTGCTGAACTCACAACAGTTTTTCTCATTAAATATATTTCTAGAGGTACTATTGACATGACATTTGTCCAGAAATTAAGTTATGTGTAATAATGTGGAATGAAAAACGGGAAAGTTTTTAACACATGAAGAAAAAGGCATGGAAAGCCAAGACAGCAGCTGTAATCTCTCAGTAATCAGAAAGCTGTCTAAGTCTCCTCGTCAGTGCAAATTAATATCAGCTGGTTCAGTCCCAAATGATGGCCTTAAAAAAGTGTCGCTGGTATCACAAAAGAAACATCTCATGATTGGTAAAAGTAAAGAGCTTTCTCAAGACCATTGCAACCTTAATGATGGCATTGGTTAAGATTTCTAAATGTTCAACTTAGCACTGTTGGGACCATAATTCGGAAGTGTAAATAACATAATTTCACCACAAACTGAGCACGGCCAGGTGCTCCTCGCAAAATTTCTTAGAATCACATTGGAAAATACCTCTGACTAAAGGCAAGACAAGGCAAGGCAAATTTATTTATATAGCACAATTCAGTACAAAGACAATGCAAAGTGCTTTACATGATCAAAATACAGGAAAATAAAACAGAATCAAAGCAAGTAGGAAAAAAAATAAAATTAACTAAATGCTGCTTCTCCATGTTTAGTTCTGGTTCTAGGTATGCAGAGCAGGCTGGAGCCAGAAGACCTGACTGGTCTGGAGGGTTGATACACTGATAGCAAGTCTGTGATGTATTTAGGTGCTAAGCCATTCAGGGATTTATAGACTAACAGAAGTATTTTAAAGTATATTCTCTGAGATACAGGGAGCCAGTGTAAGGACTTTAGAACTGGGGTGATGTGCTCTACTTTCTTAGTCTTATGAGACTGTTATTGGATAAAAGGATGGACTGACGAGGTTTCCATGAATAGAAATGGATAACATGGAGGCATAAAACCAGCTGACACGAAACAGAGAACTGTGTTTCCTTTTCAGTAGTAATCAGAACCGTAACGATACCTTAAAGGAATAGTACACCCAAAACATAATTAGCCTTCCTTATCTACTCACCCCCATGCTGAACAACACTCTGGAGTACTTTTTTGATATCTCAAATGCATCTGGAGATCTGGGAGGCTTCTTGCTGTCTGCTGACATTCAAATAATGGAGGTCTATGGTGCCCGAGGCAGAAAGATCCATGAAAGTCCACAAAAAACGTGTCAATATTCCTCCATACTGCTCGTCCAATGTATTCCAAGTGTCCTGAGTGGGTAGCGTCCATAATTTACTCAAAACGAAGTCATTTAGAATGTTTTTAGAGCATAAACAGTAGTGTATAGGATTTCCTAAAAGCGCGTTCACGAGCCTACGGAAACCGCGGCAGACCAAGCCAGATGAAAGTGCGCATTCAGCGTCTGCTCTGCCGATAATGCAAGCGTAGAAGAAGAAATGTGCTGTTAACCTGTGCAAAGAAAAAAACAACGAAAGAAAAATGTCTGAGGACTTCAGTGTTGAGGAAGAGCATGAGTTCTTTGCCGAGCTGAATGCGCACTTTCATCTGGTTTGGTCTGCCGCGTTTTCCGTAGACTCGTGAATGCGCTTTTAGGAAATCCTAAACACTACTGTTTATGCTCTAAAAACATTCTAAATGACTTCGTTTCGAGTAAATTATGGACTCTACCCACTCAGGACACTTGGAATACATTGGACGAGCATTATGGAGGAATATTGACACGTTTTTTGTGGACTTTTATGGACCTTTCTGCCTCAGGCGCCATAGACCTCCATTATTTGAATGTCAGCAGACAGCAAGAAGCCTCCCAGATCTCCAGATGTATTTGAGATATCAAAAAAGTACTCCAGAGTGTTGTTCAGCATGGGGGTGAGTAGAAAATGAAGGCTAATCATGTTTTGGGTGTACTATTCCTTTAAGACATTATTTCTCAGAACTCAATATGTGAAGGAACCCTGCCCAGTGCAGACACAGCTACAGTAGAGCATAGCTGTATTTTATGGCCGCTTCTTTTATCTCATATCGTCATATATCAATAAAATAATAGCACTGGATGTAGGGGCAGGTGCAGACTCAGTATCTGAGCATCAGATTGCTGGGTCAGTCAGCAGTGACCTTCCCTCTCATTATCCCAGCCTGCTCTTAGCATTGCAAGATTACATTTTAGCCAGACTGGATATGCATGATGTTGCAGGAGATGGATGACAGAAAAGTTTCAGGTGTCTCTGTGTTTAAATGACGGTGACCCAGAGAACATAGCCTTCAGTCCAACAAATCTAAGGTCAGCTGTAAGGGCTTTTCATGGTTACAGCTTATTGTCATTATGAAAGCTGGTGAAAATAAACACAAAACCCAGGACAATGAAAAGACTAGACGAAATTCTCCCTGGTGTATGTTTGATATATCAATCCATTACTGAGAAACTTAATGTTGAGGGGTACGAACTGCACAGCTGTGTAGATACTGTATGTTACGAAAGCATATACTATAGCTGTGAACTGTACAGATTTCCAGTGTTGCACAGATGGCTTGGTCTCCATGGTAGCCTGTAGAGTAATGGGTCACAGTGTGTGTGCATCAACAAAGCTAATGTTATTTCCTGTGTGGATGCAGCACTTATCTGATGTTTATCAGGACCCAGCCATCTCTGGTAAGAAACTGGAAACAACATCAACAATAAAACAACAGGAAGAGGTTTGCTTGTCAATTTCCTTTTCAAATCAGACATTATTTACTGTAGAGACACGTAAGACTGCTTTGCTGAAATAAGGAGTTTGACAGCCTGAACATAAAGATAATTCCCAAATTCATTATTATCAGAGCGGCTGCCTTCCAGTGAATTAATCAACATAATCTATCTAGAGGTGTTCAAGTATGAAGGACTGCAGCAGCTCCTCCTGACTAACAGCAGCTGTGATTCAAGATCAATTTGTCAATTGTTTTCGGATTGTTTCACCTCTGAGTGTTACTTTATGGACTTTTTTACAGGCAAACATAGTAAACTATCACTTTCAAATGGGATTTCATGGAACACCAAGACAATAACAATGTGATGTGTTGCCTTCTGGTGTGATTATGCCCCCAAAAGACATTAAACTTTTTCAAAAGATTTTTTAACTTTCATAAAAGGACGGAGGACAATAGGAAGTGACATATTCTAGCTACAGGCTTCAGATCTTGGATTCTGTCCTCTTAAACTGAGATGGTCCTTTGAATAAAAGTACAATACATTTTCAATTATAAAATCTGAAGTCTAATTGTTTGCATATTTTGAACTTTTTGGAAATGACCATGCCCTGGATGACCATAGCAATAAACTTAACTGATGGTGGGGTAGGTTTAAATAAAACTATTATTTTCTGGTGTTTTCAATAATTTGGTCCAAATGACGACATGCAGAAGTGATTTAAATTAAAATGGCCTTGCCTGGATGATAGAACCTGGAAAGAAAATATCGAGAACTTAGATTAATCATTTAGTGTAGGGTCTCATACTGTAAGTTCTGCACATGCCAGTGTTACATGTGTGGCATAGCAATAAAACCAGGATGCCACCAGTGCAGAGCTTCCTTAACACTGGCAGCAGAGAGGGGCAAGTTTATGTGACTTTTGGTTGAGAGAATTTGTTAAAATCTAAGCACTAAAGACTCAAATTCTGCAAACAGAAAAATAGACATTCTAGACTGGTGTAAAGTTTCTCTGATGCCTATTCCAGATTGCTCACAACACCTGGAAAATATTTCATCTAAATTAGAAAATGTGAATGGCTCCTGGAGCCCTGCACCTTGCCAACAGCAAACATCCTGAAACAATGCACACTGCAAAAACAATCTAGAAATAAGTAAAGATTTCTTAGATTAAACCTTAATTTGAGCAGGTAAATAAGATGATTTGCTAATGGCATGAGTATTTTACTCTTAAAATAAGATAATTAGATCAAATGCACTTAACATAAAACAATGCAGTTTTTTTTTTTCTTATTTTAAATGTAAAATATCCTGTTCCATTGGCAAAGTGTCTCACTTTCCTCCTCAATTCAAGAAAAAATGCAGTTAATTTAAGAACAAATGACCTAGTTAGATTTAAATTTTTTGCAGTGCAAGTGCACTGGAAAAACGATCTAGAAATAAGTAAAAATTTCTTAAATTGAGTGTATTTACCCTTAATTTGAGTAGGTAAATGAGGTAGTTTGCCAATGGGATGAGTATTTTACTCTTGAAATAAGATAATTAGATAAAATGCACGTGAAATAAGACAATGCAATTGTGCTTTCTTATTTTAAGCGTAAATTGTCCATTTCCATTAAGCAAAATGTCTCTTACCTTCTCAAACCAAGAACAAATGCACTTATTTTAAGAAAAAATTAGGTTAAGAAGAAATTAAGTTGCTGCCAAGAGTACATTCAGGATTGGTTTACAAAATATCTATGTAGATTCAAACTTATAGAGGCAAAATAAAAACAGAATTGGCTCATTAGACTGTTTTATTTAATCCAACCATGGAAGAACCACGACAAAGAGAATATGCAAAAGAAGGACAGGAAAACGAGATGATAGATAATAAGCAAACATGGAACTACTGGCTCTAAATGAAGCCATTTATCAAGCAACCTACTGTTCTGCCTTCTCGTCTTTCAGAGCTGCTTTCATTTACAACAATATTTTATCACCTAAATGAAGAGAAATCATATGAGGCAGAGTCCGCAGTCTGCTATCAGTTTCACTCTAAACTAAAAGCTGAGGTACAACTTTGATAGGTCATAATAAATGACCAAAGTATATCCTAAATAATATATTATAGAAGAATGAACAAGAATGAACAAGTCAGATGGAATTCATTTCATTAAATGTTCCTCAAAACTGAAAGCCAATTATTTAACAAAAAGCAAACATTTTGAGACATTTCAAAACAACGCTGCAACAGCTCATTAGTAAAAATATGCCGCAGCTCCTGTAGCCGAATGTTTTTATCTTAAGTTAGAGAACATAAAGTCACAATGACTGATTATTAAACCCCGCCACTGGTAAGGCTACTTTATTAGATTAAACGTCTCATTAACATCAGTAATAATAAATCATTTCTGGAGCCTTAATTGCAAACATTACAAAAAGGAATTGCATATAAAAAAATATTTCTACATTAACCATTCTGACAGAAATACAAGCTTCTCAAGTGCTGAGAAGCCAACAATGGGTAAACCAACAAAATGACTGAAAAACTTATTTTTTTTTTTTTTACAGTCAGGGGCCTTAATTATCCTCAGTTTTCTGATTTATTTATGTCAAACAAAATTTTACTTGGTTTGCATTTTCCTTTATTTCCTTGCAGTTTTCATTCCCAGTTATCTTTTTCCTGGATAACATTATGTGATGTTACATATCAAGGCTTTGCAATAAGATTTGTACAGTAAAGGCCAAAAACTGCTGCTTCCAGTTGGAGCTTTGTGCCTCTTCAACACACCACACTATTTGCTTGTCAGTGCATAACAATGAACACATGCATCAATGTAAGCCTGTTCATGCCAGATATGGTATATAGCTGAAAGTCCAATGTTGTATAAATCCCATCTTATGTAACAGTGGGACAGATGGGAGAGGATGAATGAGGATGGCATTACTTATTGAAGGGCAAGCATTCCCTACAGATGTATCTATACCTATATTTTACTTCTATTGGTTAATTATCCTTAATAGGATGATGCATTGTACTATATATTATAGAATTTGTTTTAAGTAGGAAGGCAATGAGGGGTGGAGAAAAGATGATGGTAAAAGACAGGGAGAACAGAGAACATATCGTCTCCCTTGTCACTGAGCATGGCAGTTTGATGCATTGCACTCCCGACCAAGGACAATACAGCGCACGCATACAGGCCTTCATATCTGCATATCAATTATTTGTGGCGGCCGTAGATATTGCTTAATGGAACTGTCCAAGTCTGACATAGTATATTAAATGTGCCTGGGGCCAAGCTGCAGCTGGTTGCTGCTGACAAACAAGGCTGAGTGCAGGTGTAGAACTGGAAGAGCAGCAGGTGACTGAAGGAAACTGTACTGAGTTTATAATAAATGAATGAAACGAACAAAACAACAGATTTTGTTCTCATACATATAGGTGACAGCTCACTGGCTGCAAAGATTGTCAGCTCAAGTTTAAAGGAATAGTTTAATTAATCCTGGTACTGTTCTTTTCTACAATAGGACATAAGGGCAAAAAGGGAAAAACTAAGAGTTGATAGTGGAAACCATAAAGGACATACTGCCTCCATATCAATTCAATTCAATTCAGTTTATTTATATAGCGCCAAATTCACAACACATGTCATCTCAAGGTACTTTACAGTTCAACCAGATCATACAGTCAAATTGATACAAAGTTTTCTATCTAAGGAAAACCAGTTGATTGCATTGACTCATTGACTCAAATACAATCCCTCACACTAAGCATGCTTGTAGCAACAGTGGAGAGGAAAAACTCCCTTTTAACAGGAAGAAACCTCCAGCAGAACCAGGCTCAGTGTTAGCGGCCATCTGCCGAGGCCGACTGGGGTTCAAGGAGACAGAAGCAGAGACACAAAAAGCAGCTGTAAAAGGCGGCCCCGTCCAGGAAACACACAGCCAGGCAGACCAGCTCCGAGCCAGCTCCCATGCCAGAGGACGAAGAGAGCACATCCACTCAGTCACGGTCAGAGATACAGGACCACACTGGAAAACAGGCCGATCTCCAACATCTATAAACAAGGGTGTTGATGGAAGCAGCACAGCTGCTGTTTTTTTCCAGGATGACGTCACAGCCAAACAGGAACAGACGAGGCAAAGCTATTCTGAGGAAAAGCAGAGAGAGCAGAAGGTTAGAGATTGAACTAACAGATTCTGCACAATAGGAGAACAGAGAGAGAATGAAGCAGAATGATGAAATGGGGGTCCCTATGTCCTCCAGAAGTCTAAGCCTATAGCAGCATAACTATAGAGACAGCTCAGGATAACCTGAGCCACCCTAACTATAAGCTTTATCAAAAAGGAAAGTTTTAAGCCTAGCCTTAAAAGTAGACAGAGTGTCTGCCTCACGGACTAAAACTGGTAGTTGGTTCCACAGGAGAGGAGCCTGATAACTAAAAGATCTGCCTCCCATTCTACTTAAAGAAATTCTAGGAACCACTAGTAAACCTGCAGATTGAGAGCGAAGTGCTCTGTTAGGAACATAAGGAACAATCAGATCTCTGATATAAGATGGAGCTTGGCCATTTAAGGCTTTATATGTGAGAAGGAGGATTTTAAATTCTATTCTTGATTTAACAGGAAGCCAATGAAGAGAAGTGAGGATAGGAGAGATATGATCTCTCTTTTTAATTTTCATCAGAACTCTGGCTGCAGCATTTTGGATCAGCTGTGATCCAAAATGTTCCTCAGATGAAAGAAGGAAATTCTAGAAACCTCTTTGATATGGGATTTAAATGACAGGTCCTGATCAAAAACAACACCAAGATTTTTTACCTTATCAATTATATCAATGTTTTGTCAGTCGAAAGTTGGACTTCACTTGATACGTCCACTCTACAAACATTAAGCATGTACCTGTACATGGCTGTTTTGGGGAATTTTTAATGAAATAGTGCATTTAAATGGTAAAATATGTCAGTTTGATTGATTGACTTTATTGATCTCACAGGGGAGAAATGTACTCATCTGCTCAAATAGTCCAGAAGAAGAAGGAGGTGCCAAAAGAGGTCAACGTGCATGGGGGTAATACAGTGCGTCATTTTCTTTTTTTAAAGAAGGATTACTGTACAGGGTATTTACATGGGTATTTATATAGATGGGTATTTATATAACTATTGCAGTGGGTATCAAATATAAAGAAGCAGGTTATTACCGTTGTAGTGTTGAATAGTATTGGACTCAGTACCGATTCAGAGTACAGACAGTTGACCCAGAACTTCGTGGTCTGGTGCCACTAGAACCTCCTGATTAATGCAGGGAAAGCCAAGGGGCTAGTGGTTGACTTTCGCAGAAGCATATTGATCCCAATGACACCGGTGAACATCTAGGGAACGGACACTGAGATAGTGGACTCTTATAAGTACTTGGGTATTCACCTGAATAACAAACTGGACTGGACTCACAACATTGAGGCTCTGTATAAGAGAGGTCAGAGCAGACTTTTCCTGCCGAGGTTTTTTGGAGTGCAGTGGGCGCTCCTAAAGACCTTCTATGTCTCTGATGTGGCACCAGCCGTCTTCCTTGCTATTTGTTGGAGCAGTGGCTTCTCTCTAGCTGAAAGAAAGTGGCTGGATAAACTGATCAGCATGGCCAGCTCTGTGATTGGATGCCCTCTGGACTCAGTGCAGGAGGTGGGAAACAAAAGGATCCTAAATAAACTAACAGCACTGCTGGATGTCTCCCACCCCATGCATGAAGCAGTTTCAGAACTGGAGAGCAGTGACAGACTGCTGCAGCTTAAATGCACCAGGGAGCATTATCACAGATCCTTCCTCCCAGCAGCTCTAAGACTTTATAACCATCACTGTTCCCATTAAACTCAATAAGTTGTTACTTAAATCTTAGTTGGTTAAATAACATGTTGTCATTTTGCACATCTGTTGCTATTTTGCAATATCCATTACTGTAAAAATGTCCACAGCTGTATATTGGTTATTCTCCAGGTGCAGCATTTATATTGTTAAAACACTTTACAGTATATATATAAATATATATATTTTTTAACTCTTCACTATTATGTTATTTTTATACACTTTTATAAGTTCCAAATTTGTGCAACAATTTTTTTCCTATATTTTTTGCTGCTGTAACAACAGAATTTCCCCATTGTGGGACAATAATGGAATTTTCTATTCTATAATCTGGTGGCAGCAGGGATGAATGACCTGTGGTAGTGTTCTTTTCCAAATGGTATTAAAGTCTTTCAATAAAGGAGCTGGTCAGCTCCTCTATACTCCTTGGTGCAGGCGGTGAAATGCATTTTCCTATTCTCTAATTTTTTGTCCGCTTCAAGCTTCTTTTCCGAACATACGGCTTTATGATCAACCTGAAGCAGTTCTGCCCAAATATATTGTGATATAATAATTCTGACGGAAAAGGTTTTATAAATGTATTTTTTTTTAGATAAAGCATTTTAAATGACAATCACATTTAATAAATTTTAAAGCCAATTAAGGCCTTAATTTAAAAAAATAATTTTATGTCTTTTAATGACCCATGGAAACCCTGAAAGAGTTGATGAGAAAAAGACCCAAAAACTAAATAAAAAAATGCTCTGTTGTCTGACCCATAAGATCATTAAACAGAAACCAGGTAAAAGTTTATCTGAAAACCAAGTTTCAGGCTTGGACTGCAAATCAAAACATCAGTAATCACGGTCCAGGACCCCGATGTTCTTCTGCTGCTCGCAGCTAATTTAACTGCAACCACATTACTCAGCCCCTTAACAAGGTTTAGTGGTGTCTGTTACCAACCTTCACCCTCCTGCACCCACACCCTAACAGACTAATGGTGCATGAAACAAGTTATAACTTTCAGTCCATCTATCTTGTTCTGGGGGATATACCGAGTGTAAAAAGTGAGTTTAACTTGTGCAAGAATAATATATATACACAGTTCGAGTAAAAGTGGCTTGTTTTAATTTTAAAATGTAACTTTTGTCAAGTAATCCACATTTCTAATTGAGATATCACGTTAAATTGAGAGGAACCGACTAGACGTCTAAGCGATAATTAAAATATAATTACAGAGCACATCAATTCACTGTGGATATAGCGTCACGAGTGTTAAGCTACAGGCCAACTTCCATTTTGTGCCAAAGTAATTACCTACTTTATATTAGTTTCCCATTTATAGTGTTTTTGTCACATTTAGAAGAGAAATTCCCAATGGAACAGAGTGTTTTGGGTTTTTTTTTAACGATATGAACTGAAGTTTCTATACCACAACCTTTTTCTCTGTAGTTTTTGGTACAAATGCCAGTCTGGCCTAGTTTTCATCTCATGAATATGAAACAGGTCCCACCATGAATGGCTTCATGCTGATAGATTAAACTTCATGCTGATAGATTAAACTTATTAGTCCAAAAATTCATTTCCTAACAATAGTACCTCCTATCCTGTAGATTCTACAGGATAGGAGGTACTACAGTGTAGATAAATTATATTATTTGAAAAAAGAAAACAAAATAAAAACAACAACTTTAAATGATTGGTTGAAAAACTGTAGAAACGAGCATTTCCCTTCAAGAGTTGAAGCTGACAGTTTATTCAAATGATCCAGAAAACTCCAGTTCCTTTTAATGACATAAACCAGAATCAGATGTAAAATAAACAGAATATGGTTGAAATGCTTAGTTGAATGGAAAACATAACTCACTCTAACACCTAATAAAACGTTAAATTAAATCCATTCCCCAAAACAAATGCTATGTAAAATTACTTGTGCTTTGTTTTTACCAAAATTAACTTAAAACCTTTCAACTTTGTCCTTCACAGCAATTAAAGAAATGAAACTAATGACAGCTTTTTGTAAAAATTGAAGAAATATAACCATAAATACAACAAATATACAATAACTCATCAACATTAAAACATAAACTACTCATAAAAATGTTCTAACCCCATACATAACTTGCGCCTTCGGCGATACAATAACAGAACTTTTTTTTGGCTGCAATTTTAGTCCAGTTGGTTTGAAAGTTATCTGGTCCCAAACAGAGGAAACTGGATGCTAGACTTTCGCAGGAAGAGGGGAGACACAGGTGTACCTAGAAAAAAACAAACGAAAAACAAGAACCTGTTGAGATACACAGCTTCAGAGTTAATGCGATCTTTTCATTAACTAATTGAAGGATGAAAGAAATGTTTTGCTGTAAATTACAACCAGTCTAGAAGATATTAATGTTCTTTTATTTATACTTGTATACATAGTTCTGCTGTTGTCTATGAAAAGAAGAGCCCAGCCTTAAAGACTGCACTCCTGATCTGAATTGGATTGCATCACTACATGGCAGCATTACTTCTTTTGTAGTAATGCTGCCATAGGCCTAGGATGTTGGAAGAAAAGGGACCACCTTTCATCGTTGTGCTTCATTTATCCTCTATTCTCTACAGGTGCTGGTCATAAAATTAGAATATCATGAAAAAGTAGATTGATTTCAGTAATTCCATTTAAAAAGTGAAACTTGTATATTATATTCATACATTACATACAAACTCATATATTTCAGATGTTTATTTTGTTTAATTTTGATGATTACAAATGACAACAAATGAAAATCTCAAATTCATCATATCAGAAAATTAGAATATTGTGAAAAGGTTCAAAATTGATGGCCCCTGGTGCCACACTCTAATCAGCTAATTAACTCAAACCACCTGCAAAAGCCTTTAAATGGTCTTTCAGTCTAGTTCTATAGGCTACACAATCATGGGGAAGACTGCTGACTTGACAGTTGTCCAAAAGACGACCATCGACACCTTGCACAAGGAGGGCAAGACACAAAAGGTCATCGCTAAAGAGGCTGGCTGTTCACAGAGCTCAGTGTCCAAGCACATTAATAGAGAGGCGAAGGGAAGGAAAAGATGTGGTCGAAAAAAGTGTACAAGCAAGAGAGATAACCGCACCCTGGAGAGGATTGTGAAACAAAACCCATTCAAAAATGTGGGGGAGATTCACAAAGAGTGGACTGCAGCTGGAGTGAGTGCTTCAAGAACCACCACACACAGACGTATGAAAGACATGGGTTTCTGCTGTCGCATTCCTTGTGTCAAGCCACTCTTGAACCACAGACAGCGTCAGAAGCGTCTTGCCTGGGCTGCTGGTGAGTGGTCCAAAGTCATGTTCTCTGATGAAAGTAAATTTTGCATTTCCTTTGGAAATCAAGGTCCCAGAGTCTGGAGGAAAAGAAGAGAGGCACTTCATCCACGTTGCTTGAAGTCCAGTGTAAAGTTTCCACAGTCAGTGATGGTTTGGGGTGCCATGTCATCTGCTGGTGTTGGTCCATTGTGTTTTCTGAGGTCCAGGGTCAACGCAGCCACATACCAGGAAGTTTTAGAGCACTTCATGCTTCCTGCAGCTGACCAACTTTTTGGAGATGCAGATTTCATTTTCCAACAGGACTTGGCACCTGCACACAGTGCCAAAGCTACCAGTACCTGGTTGAAGGACCATGGTATTCCTGTTCTTAATTGGCCAGCAAACTCTCCTGACCTTAACCCCATAGAAAATCTATGGGGTATTGTGAAGAAGAAGATGCAATACACCAGACCCAACAATTCAGAAGAGCTAAAAGCCACTATTAGAGCAACCTGGGCTATCATAACACCTGAGCAGTGCCACAGACTGATCGACTCCATGCCACGCCGCATTGCTGCAGTAATACAGGCCAAAGGAGGCCCAACTAAATACTGAGTGCTGTACATGCTCATACTTTTCATGTTCATACTTTTCAGTTGGCCAACATTTCTATAAATCCTTTGTTTTTATTGGTCTTCAGTAATATTCTAATTTTCTGATATGATGAATTTGAGATTTTCATTTGTTGTCATTTGTAATCATCAAAATTAAACAAAATAAACATCTGAAATATATGAGTTTGTATGTAATGTATGAATATAATATACAAGTTTCACTTTTTAAATGGAATTACTGAAATCAATCTACTTTTTCATGATATTCTAATTTTATGACCAGCACCTGTAATTTTGCAGTATTTGTTTGTTCAACGTCTAATTATGTTCTCTGCTTTTTCTTGTCATAGTAGTTTCATCGGGTCTGTGGCTCTGTTTAATTGTGAAAACATCCTGAAGGGTACAAATAAATAAATTAGCTGGGCTGCCATGTCAACAACTTTAATTATGGATGATAGGGCGGGCTTATTTTTTAGTGTTTGGTCCTTTCCTAGGCAGCTATGGGCACAGTTTTTGCAGCGACTATGTTCTCTTTTTCATCCTTTTGACGTGAAAACCAGCTCAGGACATATCTGCTCAACTGCCTCTTTCCTAGACAGAGGCACCATGGCTAGTTTACCATAAAAACAGGCAATACATTTATTTTATTTGGTAAGCAAAATTTTTGGTTTATGAGTATATATATATATATATATATATATACATATTTTAAATTTACTAATTGGGGATCCATAGCTCTTAGAGTAACACTCTTGTATCATTTTCTCTTCTTAAATGTGTCAAATCAACAGTTAAACTAGCTCACAGAGAAATGTCACTAGCGTGAAAAACATCTAATGTGAAATATTTTCATTGCTTGTTGTGAAACATGATTATTTCTCAGGAATGTTTCACAGCTTGAATTTCATAACCTTTAAATTAATGTCACCTCCCAGAGGGGATGATGGTAATCAAAGCATGCTTGAAAGCAACATATATATCATTTGTTCTTTCTATCATGAAATTAAGCTATATAAAAAAAAACACAAACCAAGGAAATAAAAATAAATACATAAAACAATTAGATTTGGTAGGATAAAGTCTGAGAAATATTTTAAAGCCATAAAAACCAGCACTGTCTTAACATTACCTTCTCGTTCTTGTTTTTCCTTTTGCGTTTGTTTTCTTTAACTCTCACTCAGCCTCAGCATAAGGCCGCTCACACAGGAGTTTTTACTCTTCACTGTATGCATAAACGGTATGAGACTCTATGCAGGTGGCAGTTCTCACAACTTGGTAAACAATCCAATCAGCATGCAAGTAAATGGTTGCCAGGATCACATCGTTCTAAATAATACAAGCTGAGCAAGTGGGCATGCAAACCACACATTGATGTGACTTATTTCTTCGAGTGGCTAAAAGCAGAATGTCGGATTTCAGAATATTCCAACTGGCATGGCTACATGACAAATTGTGAGTCTGATCAGCGTTTATTCAGATGACTTGTGTCCATATACATAGTTAAATATTTTTGTTTTTGAGCTTGATTACATTTACACTGGTCTGGTGCATTGACACATAGCTAATGTGCAATTAGTTTAACAGCTTTTGTTGAAGTTAGCCACTGCTGCCTGCCAGTAAGCATGACTGCATGCATGGCACCAAGTTAAAGTATAACAATCTCGCTTTGTAGTTCAGGATGCGCACAAAGCTAACAAAAACAAAGCAGAAGTCTGTCATTTGCCGCTGTACCCAGCGCTTCATGGAAAGATGCTCATTTAATTAAACTAATGGCATAGGTGTTTTTGAAGAATTAATATAGAATTAATAAAGGGAGTGTATAGTCAACATTTTTATTGATAATACTGATAGTAAAAATTCATATCCACAACACAGATATTTTTAGTTACGGCGAGATTAGAGTTTGCTGGGGCCTTTAAGCTGTTCAGCAAATGTGTTTCTAGCAACATGGTCTAAAATGATGCATGTCCGGTCCACTAGCGCATTCATTAAAAAGTCGACCTGTGAACTAGTCTGCTTAATCAGGTGGAGTCGACTCACAAATGGACAACTTGAAACTTACACACACACATACTCATTCTGCTATCTGTAGTGAGGACCATGTGTTGACTCCCATTGACTTCAATTGATTTTTGGTCATTTTCAACCTTTTCTATGCCCTAACCCAAAAACTAGCCCTAAACCTAACAATTACCAATGCCTACCTCACCCTAACCCTAACCCAATTGACAACCTAGCCCTAAACCTAACCGTTTGCAAAATAGCTTGTAAGGACCAGCAAAATGTCCTCACTTTGCAACTGGTCCTCAATTTGATGGAGAAATTGGAAAAGGCTAGACAGGTACACAAACACTCACCCACCCGCAATGTGTGGGCTTGCATGACGGTGTGCATTAGCCAGGCAAACTGGTCTCTTATTGGCTTATACTACGGGTTTAGTAGAACACACAGTTAGCAAGAAAAGCTGGATTAGACCTACTGTACATGATATAACTAAGATCAACTGTGCCTCACCTCCCGGCGGGCCCTGGCTTAATTCGAATTTGTAATAGAACAATGCATCAACTCAACTTCAGTGCCAAACAGTCGACTTAAATAAATCACAACTCATTAATGAGCTATTACCCACACATTATTACATAAAGGAAACACTAGAATCCAGGGTTTAAAAAACAATCTGTGAAATCTCAAACCTAAAAAGAACAACATTCAAGAACTTTCAAGGATAGTCGTCTTTTTATGAGCGTTATAACATTTTTTTCAATACCTTTAAAAAATTTAATTAAATTCAAGTCTTTATTGGCCAATTAAAACTAAGCTGGGTTTCCTTAGGGAAACTCTTAACCAACCTCTCTGATTTTATGATTTGATTGAACTGATTTGGTAGAGAGCCTTGAGATAAGTGTTATAAATATCTACTACAGCAGATTTCATATACTGACCTGATCAAACGTACAGTGCCTTCAAACTCAGCCCACAAAAACATTGATCAAGGATAATTGCATGAAAATATGAGTATACACAATGCTATGCGACATTTTCAAGTTGGGCTTAGTTAGTAATCCATTAAGTTTCTGGTATCCTGGAAAACAAAACCTAGAAAGAACCCAGAATGAACACTTCAGCATGTCCTCTAATCTTTTCTGTAGTGAATGATAATCCATTAAAAAGTTTCTAATCTACCTTTGTGCAGAACTACGCATACAGAAGCACCGCTTCCATCTGACTTTATTCCTGCAACTAACATTGTGCAAGTGAAAGGCTTTTGGACCAACACTGTATCAATATCAGAGCAAAAGCAATGAGAGCAGCTTGTTGGGTCAAATAGCTCCAGTAACGGGTCTAATTGAATCTGTGTCAGGTTCTCACTGCAAACACATTTGCCACTGTGAGCGGCAGCACAGAAATCAATACGCCCTTTCTGCATCCACGGACACGCTCTAATTTCATTGAAGAGCTTTCACTGTGTTTATATTCAGAGAGAAGAAGTGAATGAATATGCAAGTGCAGGTTAATTAAGGTCACAGTATTGGTGATAGAAAATTTGTTTGGTAAAAAAATATAGGACAGAGTGCTGAAGTGCAATTTTCAAGCAGCTTATATATTTACAGTGGGGCAAAAAAGTATTTAGTCAGCCACCAATAGTGCAAGTTCTCCCACTTAAAAAGATGAGAGAGGCCGGTAATTTTCATCATAGATATACCTCAACTATGAGAGACAAAATGAGAAAAAAAAATCCAGAAAATCACATTGTCTGATTTTTAAAGAATTTATTTGCAAAATATGGTGGAAAATAAGTATTTGGTCAATAACAAAAGTTCATCTCAATATTTTGTTATATACCCTTTGTTTGCAATGACAGAGATCAAACGTTTTCTGTAAGTCTTCACAAGGTTTTCACACACTGTTGCTGGTATTTTGGCCCATTCCTCCATGCAGATCTCCTCTAGAGCAGTGATGTTCTGGGGCTGTCAATGGGCAATACAGACTTTCAACTCCCTCCAAAGATTTTCTATGGGGTTGAGATCTGGAGACTGGCTAGGCCACTCCAGGACCTTGAAATGCTTCTTATGAAGCCACTCCTTCGTTACCCGGGCGGTGTGTTTGGGATCATTGTCATGCTGAAAGACCCAGCCACGTTTCATCTTCAATGCCCTTGCTGATGGAAGGAGGTTTTCACTCAAAATTTGACGATACATGGCCCCATTCATTCTTTCCTTCACACGGATCAGTCGTCCTGGTCCCTTAGCAGAAAAACAGCCCCAAAGCATGATGTTTCCACCCCCATGCTTCACTGTAGGTATGGGGTTCTTTGGATGCAATTCAGGATTCTCTCTCCTCCAAACACGACGAGTAGAGTTTTTACCAAAGAGTTCTATTTTGGTTTCATCTGACCATATGATTTTCTCCCAGTCATCGTCTGGATCATCCACATGCTCTCTAGCAAACTTGAGACGGTCCTTGACATGTACTGGCTTAAGCAGGGGGACACGTTTGGCACTGCAGGATTTGAGTCCCTGGCGGCGTAGTGTGTTACTGATGGTAGCCTTTGTTACTTTGGTCCCAGCTCTCTGCAGGTCATTCACTAGGTCCCCCCGTGTGGTTCTGGGATTTTTACTCACCGTTCTTGTGATCATTTAGACCCCACGGGGTGAGATCTTGAGTGGAGCCCCAGATCGAGGAAGATTATCAGTGGTCTTGTATGTTTTCCATTTTCTAATAATTGATCCCACCGTTGATTTCTTCACACCAAGCTGTTTACCTATTGCAAATTCAGACTTCCCAGCCTGGTGCAGGTCTATAATTTTGTTTCGGGTGTCCTTTGACAGCTCTCTAGTTTTGGCCATGGTGGAGTTTGGAGTGTGACTGTTTGAGGTTGTGGACAGGTGTCTTTTATACTGATAACGGGTTCAAACAGGTGCCATTAATGAAGGTAACGAGTGGAGGACAGAGGATCCTCTTACAGAAGAAGTTACAGGTCTGTGAGAGCCAGAAATCTTGCTTCTTTGTAACTGACCAAATACTTATTTTCCACCATATTTTGCAAATAAATTCTTTAAAAATCAGACAATGTGATTTTCTGGATTTTTTTTTCTCATTTTGTCTCTCATAGTTGAGGTATATCTATGATGAAAATTACCGGCCTCTCTCATCTTTTTGAGTGGGAGAACTTGCAGTATTGGTGGCTGACTAAATACTTTTTTGCCCCACTGTATATCAATTTTTATTCATTTATTATTCTTAATATATATTATCAACTAGAACTGCGAGTTATAGTTGGATAACATGTCATTCAAATCAAGTAAAACAAAATAATTATCTTTAGGCACATGATTATAACTGACAACATGGTCAATTACCCCTGGAAATCTCAAACTGGCTGTTTGAATCCAAAACGTCCATAATGTGAGTAAATGTCAATAACTTGGTTTAAAAATTAAACTGTCATTATTTACCAGTAAAAATAATACATTTGATGCAACAGAATTGAGATGTTATGGAAAGGAGCAGTGATGTACAGTAGAAGACGCAATGCTTATGTTGCCATGGCAACCAACAGCTAATTCTACCAAGCAAAAACTAGCCAACAGGCCACAAACATGCTTCTGTGATCAGCTAAACCTGGTATCCATCAGCAGCAAGCCATGCTGCACTGGAAAAAGCACTGCATGAAAAGTGGGATTTTCGTCAATATGCGGCACTGTAGATTGTCGTGGAACTTCAGGTTAGCGGCAGTTTACGGCAATTTGCAGGCTTCGCCGAAAACTCCCGTAAATTGTCAGAAATTGACGTGGACTTTCTTAGGCAGTGTTCCCCCCATGCCTCCCCCCCCATGGAATGTAAATGAAAATGCTGTGAGCTATACAAATGCAAATCAGTGTTGCAGGGGGGGGTTTACTCCAAGTGACATTTTTCTAAAAGGTAAGAAAATCTCTGATACAAAGAGATCAGGCTCAGTATAGACTCTTACATTTTAGCTTGAATTGATTTATTTAATTAAAGTATAGAGACCAAAACAGATCTTTAGCTGACAGAGCAATACATTTAGAGCAGTAATTATTTAAAAAAAAATTTGCATTTAAGAGAAAAAATAAAATGTCTGTCAATATGCTCAATTCACAATTACTTAAGTGGAAAAGTTTCAAGAAATGAGTCTGAGATGATTCACTTTATAACATGGCGCATTATCCTGTTGGAAGTAGCCATCAGAAGATTGGTACACTGTGGTCATAAGGTCCGGCCAGGTCAAGATCCGCAATTGCAATCGCACCAAACAGGAAAAAGAACATCGACAAATTCCGGTTCGTCAAATTAAAATATAGCAGCAACAGATCGGTGACTAGAAATTATAGCACAATTCTTATATATAAAAAAAAAAACTAACACCGTTTATTTAAATGATTGGATCCAAACTATTGGTTATTCACCAACGAGGAAGCAGATTTCTCATCTCCATCAAAATATTTATTTTATACCGAGGGACTTAAACTTTAATCAAATCCATTCAAAAGAAACTTATTATTACAGGAATGAAAAGAGATGCTGAGTTTGGGAGTAGAGAAAAAGTTCATTCAAAAAAAGCAGTTTTGAATTATCCTTATCCCCGTTACAAAAATCTACAAAAATATATATATATATTTTGGCAGAAACTGAACATATGCTGGATGATGGTGGGATTTTTTTAATATGTCATATTAAATTAAGCGCTCACAGGGTTCATACAGGAATGAGTGACTCTAATTTAATGCTATTTTAATGCTATTAGAAATGATTTTAATGCCATCAACAAGAACCATGTACACAAGTTATTAGTGTACATGAAATATGAAGGAGCTGTAAGCACAGATGCATGACTCCTGTATGTATGTAAACACACACACACACATATATACGTATATATCCTCTAGCTTTTTCTCCGCCTGGAGCTTCCTTTCTGAACATACGGCTTTATGATCAGTTCCACGCAAATTAATAGAGATATAATGTATCTGACGAAATTGTTTTTATAAGAATTTTTTATTAAAGAATTATAAATACTTCGATAAACATATTTAAATAATTTTAGTGCCAATTAAGGCCTTGATTTAAAAAAAATGAATTGTAATTATTTTTAATGATCCGCGGAAACCCTGGTTCATCTCGCGCATGCTCTCTACGATCTCCAAGAAACTCAGAGCGGAGCGGTCTGGAGCCACAGCGGAGGATGTATGCTTTGCTTTGTGCAGGCGGTCTGGAGCGGAGTATGTGGGATTTCGGGGTAAAACTCCTCTTGGACTTGATGGTGACTCTGCAGTCGAACAAGACAAACTCAAAGAAGAGATGCTAGTGGTAAATATATGTTCGATTACTGCCTGCTAAGCTAAAAGCAGCCTAGCCTTAACTACAGCTAATAGCAGCCTAGCCTAGCGCTACGGCTAATAGCAGCCTAGCCTAAAGCTACGGCTAATAACAGCCTAGCCTAAAGCTACGGCTAATAGTAGCCTTGCAAGAACAAGCTTCATTAAAGTGTATTTTTTGTGATTCACAGGAAGCAGTACGCCGTCTTCACAACTCGGAGACTAATTGCAGGCGCTATGAACCGGAGCAAGGGTAAGATTTAAAGAATATGCTTTCATTCTGCGGTAAAAGGAAATGGATACGGATAGATACCAATCATAGCTGTACATTTTGTTTTCACAGACTACTGTCGCCTCACAATGAGGCGGTGACCTCCTATTTGCTCGGGGCCATATCAGCAAGTCCAGATTTGCACGATGTTGATAAAGACGACATTGTGTGTAAGTGACTTGTTTTAATGTTTTCTCCTTCCTTGTTACTGTGACTTGCGTTTGATTTTTTATTCATACCACTCTCATTTAATTGTTTTCCAGCTGCCTGTAAGACGTATTTTGAGACGGTGCGCAGGAGCTTCAGATATACGCAGCCTGAGAACACGTTGCGTGCGGAGGCTGCCAAGCAATCTGCTCGGAGTCGAGCTAGAAGAAAGAGGGTAAGACTTTATTTGGGAACTATTTTTCAGGTGCATTGATAGATGTGTTGTGTCCATACGCAGTGCGCTGATTCATTGTTTTTTTTTCAGCTGCTGAAAGCGAGGCAGAGTCTGCTAGCAGATGAGGAAGTGGAACTCTGGAAGTCCGCCACCGTCGACCTCATGTCCGACGAAGAAGATGGCGTCGTTGGCAGTGTCTCTGGATGGATTACCTACTCAATACTGAGTAGGTTATTCAAGCCAGACCTGGCCAGCCGCGCAGGTTTGGTGCATTCATATGCTAATTAGGGCCATTAGTACAGCTGATCGCTCTCCACATACGTCAGAGTCCGTTTCCGACAATTTGTGGCACGACAAATGCGGACAAGCGCGGGTTGCAAATTGTCGGATACTGACGAAAATCAGGGAGATCTGCGGGAGTTTACGGGGACGAAAATCTCACTTTTCATGCAGTGAAGGATCTAGAAATAAGTAACAATTTCTTAAATTCAGCGTATTTACCCTTAATTTGAGTAGGTAAATTTTGCCAATGGAATGAGTATTTTTACTCTTAAAATAAGATTATTAGATAAAATGCACTTAAGACAATGTAATAGTGTTTTCTTATTTAAAGTGTAAATTGTCTTGTTCCATTGGCAAAATGTCACCTTTACCCCCTCAATCCAAGAACAAATGCACTTATTTTAAGAAAAACTGACTTATCTAGATTTAGATTTTTTCCAGTGTGCTAACCACAGGCCAGGAACATAAGATCTCAGACCGCGCCAAACCGGGCCATAAATACTTGATCCTAAACTAAACTGGCTCTCATAAGATGGCCGTACACACGCGTTCGAGTGGCAGCGTATATAACAAAGTGAGTTCAGACAGAGAAAGGAGTGCACAGAGACAAACAAGAGAAAAAAACAAACAAAAAAAAAACAAGGAGGTAACAGTGGCTGTAACATCAAAAACGTATGTTTGTCATAAACCTCAGCTAAAATAGTTCCGGTTCTCATGTTCAGTAAACTAATCAACATCTAACTACTACTTCTAGCGTTGCCGAGGAAAGATACCCATTAAATGATAAGATTCTTAGTTCTTTGTTGTTCCAAGGGCTCACAGCTCAGGAAGCAGAAGTGACGCAGTGGTCTTTGGATCAGAAATGCTTGCAGTGCAGAAAAAAGAACACCGGACAATTTGGCTAGGGCAGCAAGCCGGGAGTTGCTTGCTCTATCTGGCGGAGATAAAAAAATTACAATTTAATAACCTTCTTATCTGCTGTTTTAACGGCAGACACCAACAAATGAGACTGAGGTTCCAGGAATTGCACCATGTGTATTGTGATGAGCAGCTGAATTGTTGGGCCTCAAGTGTCCAGGATGCAGTCCAGGAGGAAGAGAAACATTTTTTGTCTCTGTCGATTTAGCGCCACAGGGGAGGGTTTAGGACGTGATATCAGAGGTACGGGCTGGGTCAAAATGCATCCAAAATCTGAGGCTCTCTGATATGGGAGTTATAGTCCTGAAATTATGACTCCTGGAATTAACCAACAGAGTAAACGGAAGTAGTAGATCTGTGGGGACAGAAAGTCTGGTGCGGCTCAGCAGAGTTCTCCCCTCCGCTACTGAGCCTGTCCTTTTTATCGGACAGGATCTCACTCTGTGTCCCTCTCCGCTGCAGTAGACACAGGTTCAAGCGATGACGTCTGTTCAAGCATGTGCGTTCCAGCTGCATCAGTTCAGGTTCGGTTTTCATGAATAAATATATTATGCTGCAAAATCAATGCTGGTTACCAAAATTGATATCAAGGCCATTTATATTAGATATATTCTGTGAAAATCTCAAATGTAAACAGTGGTACAGCAAAATTAACCAAACCACTATCACCTTTTGTGGGGAATAACACCTAACCCCCAGATAACCATTGCAGGGAATAACATCTTTCAGCTGCAGGGGGTGACAGGGAGACGTCCCTGTCACTGCCCCGCCACCAGGAGACGTTCCAGGATTAAAGGGGCGAAACGTTGGTGAATGGTGGTTCCTGGCTGATGACCCTGCAGCTGACCCATGGGAACCGGAGAAGGTGCGACAGGCAGAAATGCCAAGCAGGATTTAACACCCTCCTGTATTATCCTGAAGTTCTGGGAAACCCAGTGGCTACTGTGAATAGGGCAGTTGGAGTCCAGGGAAGACTGGAGGACATCCAGGAAAGACTGGATGACGGCAGGGAAAGACCGCACAGGGAGTGGGCGGCTAGTAACCCAACCCACCGGTCTCTGACCAGAGAGACACCCAACTCTGACTACGAAGAACAAAAAGAAGCAACAACCCGTGGGCCCTCTGAGAGGCGGGATGAAAGATGGGCCCAACAGGACGGACTACATGGTGATGACGGCAATGGAAAAGGATAACGAGACTCCCAGAACTACAGGAAATGAGGAGAAGGTCCTCCGAAAATGTGCATGTGGATGGGAGAAAGTGACCACATTTAGGGGACGGATACGGATAGCGTACGGATCCACCAGGGGAAAGTAAAGTGCGGACAGAATGGCCAGCAGCAACCTTGCACTGCAACAGCAGGTGAGACAAGAGGGACCAAAAGCCAGGGCAAAAACCACAGAGCCAATGGACCCAATGTTGCTGAAGGCAGGAGGATGACAGGGGAAGAAGGCCCACTGGTGGAGAACGAGTCCCCACGTGAGCACGAAGACCAAGTCCTCACCACACCAGACAGAACAGAGCCAATCGCAGAGACCAAGAAACCCGCCAGAAAGAACAAGATCAAGTGGCCAAAGTCTAGTGAAGCAGAGGCTTGGCGTGCACTGGACGCAGACCTGATCAAGACCCTACAGGAGTCACTGCAAGGAGGGGCAGAGGCCAAGCTGAATCGGATTGGGGACATCATATACCAGACCTGCAAGGAAAGGTTTGGAGAGATCGTTTCCAGACAGAGGTCCATCCAAAGAGAGAAGGGAAGGAGAGAGAAGGAAATCCTCCAGCTGGTACAAAGGCGTCGCCAACTCCGGAAAAACTGGAGAAAGGCCACTCTTGTGGAGAAAGAAGGACTGAAAGCCCTATGGGAAGAGGTCAGGAAAAGACTAGCTTTGCTTCGCAGAGCTGAACGCATCCGAAAACGCAGCAAGCGGAAGCAGAAAGAGAGAGCCAGCTTCTTCAAGGATCCCTTCAAGCATGCCAGACAGCTGCTGGAGGAAAAGAAGACTGGCAAGCTTGAAACTACCAGGGAGCAATTGGAACAGCATGTCAGGAAGCAGTACAGCGATCCACAAAGGAATGTCCCCTTAGGAACACCAGGATATTTACCGCAGCCTGCACAACCAACTGTTGAGTTTAACACCATGCCTCCCAAGCTCAGTGAGGTTAGGCAAGTTGTGGAGAAAGCGAGGTCTTCTTCTGCACCAGGCCCCAATGGAGTCCCCTACAAGCTCTATAAGAACTGCCCTAAGGTACTAGAGCTGCTATGGTACCTAATGAGAACTGCCTGGAAAAAACAACTCATTCCAGCCGAGTGGCAAAGAGCAGTAGCGGTTTTCATTCCCAAGGAAACAAACTCCAAGGACATAGGGCAGTTCCGTAACATCGCCTTTCTAAATGGGGAAAGATCTTTTTCTCGGTGCTAGCCAGAAGGATGACAACCTACCTGCTCCAGAACAAATACATCGACACCAACTGTCAGAAGGCAGGGGTGCCAGGGTTCCCAGGATGTGTGGAGCACTCCACAATGATCTGGGACATGTCGTCTGGCTTGACCTGGCCAACGCATATGGATCTGTCCCACACCAGCTGATCATCTACGCCATGGAGTTCTTCCACATACCTGCTTGCATCAGAAGCATGGTAAAAAGCTATTTTAACAACCTGCAAATGTGCTTCTCTGCTCTGGACTTCACTACTGGATGGCAGCGGCTTGAAGTCGGAATAGCGATGGGGTGTGCCATTTCACCTACACTGTTTGTAGCAGCGTTTGAAATAATCCTCATCGGTGCAAGGCAGATGGCAGGAGGAATAAAACTGCCAACTGGCCAGAGGCTCCCCCCACTAAGGAGCTACATGGACGATGTCACCACCCTCCTTCAGACAGCACCATGTACAGCAAGACTGCTGAGCTGATGTCATGGGCAAGGATGAAGATCAAGCCCTCCAAGTCCCGTAGCCTGTCACTCAGGAGAGGTGTCCGGAACGACAACACCACCTTAGTCGTCGGGGGAGAGAAGATCCCACTCCTTGCAGAGCAGCCCATCAAAAGCCTTGGGAGGCAGTACACTGCTGATCTTTCTGACAAGCAAATGGGGAAAACCGTTATGAAGCAGCTCTCTGATGGCCTGACGAGAATTGACCAAAGCCAACTACCGGGCAAATACAAGGTCTGGTGTTACCAATTTACACTCTACCAGAGACTGCTGTGGCCCATGAAAATGAGTGAGATCCCCTCATCAACCGTGAGTAGGATGGATGGGAAAGCCAATTCATTTATCCGAAAGTGGTTGGGGCTGCCACGGTGCCTCTCTGAAGCTGGCCTATTTGGGAGAAACATGCTCCAGCTACCCCTAAGATCGCTACAGCTGGGCTACATGCAAGAAAAGACCAGGTTGGTGCTCGAGCTACGGGAGTCCACAGATGAGCTGGTTAGGAATGCTAACGCCAGGGTCCTGACTGGCCGCAAGTGGAACGCCCAGACTGAGGTCGACCAAGCGGTACGCCGGCTGCAGCACAAGGAGATTGTAGGCAGGGTGCAGGTAGGAAGAGCAGGCCTAGGATGGGGAGAAGCACCACGCTTCTGGTCCAAGGCCTACCACAAGGAAAGAAAGGAAATGGTGGTGGCGGAGGTGACGAGGATGGAGGAAGACCGCTATAAGATCAAGGCTGTGTCTCAGGGACGGCAAGGAAGCTGGACAACCTGGGAGGGAATCTCAACCAGGAACATCAGTTGGTCAGACTTGTGGAAGATCCCACAGGCAAGACTTAGCTTCCTTATCCGCTCAACATATGACACGCTTCCCTGTCCTCGGAACCTTCATCAGTGGTTCGGAAACGAGGAATGTTGTGCACTCTGCAACGCTCCCAACGCAAGCCTTCAGCACATCTTGTCAGGCTGCAAAGTGGCCCTCTCACAGGGCCGCTATAGATGGCGCCACGACCAGGTCTTGAGAAAGCTAGCCGAAGTGCTGGAGGAGCGCAGAAAGGGTAGTAGAACACAATCGCCAGCAGAGGACCCCACCATCTTTGTAGCGGAAGGAGGAATCAGAAGCTTCAAGCAAAGAGAAACCGCAAGGCCCTTCACTACTGGCCAGGAGTCGAGCATGAAGGTTGACCTGGACAGGTAGCTTCAGTTTCCCACAGAAATCACCACCACATCTCTCCGACCAGACATTGTGGCGATGTCCATAAAGGCAAGAGCGGTAGCCCTCATTGAGCTCACTGTGCCAATGGAGGAAGGGATCGAAGCTGCCTTTGAGCGAAAAAAGGCCAAGTATTCAGAGCTGGCTGCGGAGTGCCGGGAGGCGGGCTGGAAGACTACCATCTACCCAGTAGAGGTCGGATGCCGAGGCTTCACAGGGTTGTCGACCATACGCCTTCTGAAAGACGTGGGAGTCACAGGAGGAAGGCTGAGGAAGGCAACAAAGGAACTGGCTGAGGAGGCGGAGAAAGGGAGCTTTTGGCTCTGGCTGCGGAGGAAGGACAGAACCTGGGGGAATAACACCTAACCCCCAGATAACCATTGCAGGGAATAACATCTTTCAGCTGCAGGGGGTGACAGGGAGACGTCCCTGTCACTGCCCCGCCACCAGGAGACGTTCCAGGATTAAAGGGGCGAAACGTTGGTGAATGGTGGTTCCTGGCTGATGACCCTGCAGCTGACCCATGGGCACCGGAGGAGGTGCGACAGGCAGAAATGCCAAGCAGGATTTAACACCCTCCTGTATTATCCTTATGCTGCAAAATCAATGCTGGTTACCAAAATTGATATCAAGGCCATTTATATTAGATATATTCTGTGAAAATCTCAAATGTAAACAGTGGTACAGCAAAATTAACCAAACCACTATCGCCTTTTGTTTTTTATTTATTTTGATCTGTTTGTGTGTGTCTTTCTGTATATCAATATTGTATATTGTTTATTCATTTATTTTTTATTATAAATAAAGTTAGAAAAAAATAATAAAAATTTATGGAAAAACTTGACAGACTACAAATATATGTTTGGTACCTTTAGAGCAGCCCTGGTTCAGCGTCTTATATATCAAAGATGGTCCAATAAATGAGGTTTTGACTTTCATGGTTTGTGTCATTTCTTCTTGTGACCAGCAGGTGGTGGAGTCTGAGCTGGGTGGAGTCGGTGTAGAAGTTATGTGCAGCGCCTGAACAGTCATGGGGGAAAAGTGAAATAAGGAGGTAACTTTTTAAATCTGAAGTTTACCTTTTTTTTTACAGATAAGACAAAACAAAACAAAAAAATCTCACTTTAATTTCAGTTTTGCAACAAGCGCTATTCTTGGTCTGGAACAGGCCTGGAGGTGCAAGACTTGCATCAGCTTCTAATGTCGATTCATCTGCAGAGGCCAACGCTTTTTCACTGCAGCCTACGTTCTGATCAGGTAAAATGCCATAGGAAGGGTCGGGCTCCTTAGCCTTTTAAACACACAGCAAGCAGGTGGATGAAACAGATTAGGTAACAACTTCACAGAATTATGAAATAGAAAATTTTTTAGAAAACATTGTACATAGGCTCATATTTGGACCAATTCAACCATTCCACACTGGAACCTCGTAGTGATAGTTCCCCTTCAGTTCATTCAATCAATACGAACACATAAGTATGCAATATCCCGCCCCTGTGTATCCAAGCTGAATCACGCCTCCTAGGAAAATTAAGTAAGGATGCACTATACAACCCTTACTCAGTTCTTCACCTCACTAAGAGCACCTCTTCGATTCAGGCTAGCTTACTGTTGTTGGCTAGCTATGCTTTTGTGAGACTACTTGAAATTAGTTCAATGGCTTTTGTCGGAGTTAGCCACTGCTGCGTGACGGTAAGCGTGACTGCCTGCAAAGCACCAAGTTCAAGTACACCAATCTTGCTTTATGTTAAGCTAGCACAAAGCTAACAAAAACAAAACAGAAGTCTGCCATTCACTGCTGTCCTCAGGGCTGCAGCTTCTCGGTTCATGACAAGGACTAACACGAAGCCCGTCCCATACATCTGTATGCATTTCATCCAGTGGACATGATACTGCCTGTACTAGAAAAAGTACACAAACAGGACCCGTTCCAGATTTTTGGTAGCACACCATCGACCAACAAAGTCATGATATGTAGCAATCAAAAGCCTAATGGCAGCAGAGTCCGGGCCACCCAAAGCTGTGAAAGCTTTGGTGGCAACAATCCGGAACACGAGAGCAACATATACTAGAGGCTTATATGCTCAGCTTGGCAAGCTTTGAGCAGTAGTGTAAGGTTAAGAACATTTGATTTATGAACTATATATCGTGTCAAATGTTAAGACTCACCTGATGTAATTCCTTTTATGGTCATTACACTGTCAAAAGTAAAGCTCAACAAAATTAACTCTATGCATTCAACCCATCCCCTTGGGGAGCAGTAGGCTGCCATTATACGGCGCCCGTGGAGCAGTGTGGGGTTAAGGGTCTTTGCTCAGGGACCCAGAGTGGCAGTCTGTGGGAGGGAGGTTCAAACTCAGAACCTCTGGGTTCCAAGCGAAATGACCTAACCACCAGGCCGTCACTTCCCATAACACAGCTAATAGAAAAAAAATGCAGTTTTTAACAAGCTATAATTAGCAACCCATTGGATATTTCCATTGTTTCAGCCAATCACAAGAACATATATCACATGGGCGATGGAAGAATTGGATGTTGCTGCCGAAAACAGATGGAGACTGAAAACATGGCAGACCCATATCATATTTGGATCTTATATCCTTTTCCAGCTACAGTTTTTCCTGTCTTTGTTAATCCACATTGCTTACCGTTTAAAGTTTTTAAAATAATATGTTTTATAACATTAAATACAGGTCCACATTAATAACCCCAATAATACAATTAATAAATATGAAAGAGTGCAATGCAAACTGGCCTTTTTCTTTTTTTATCCAAGACAGAAAATCTTCAAGAAATGCTTTTTAGAGGTTTTAAAAAGCCATTTCAGTTTAACCCTTCAAAGAATTGTTAAATTATTCATCAATCGTCCTCCTCACAAAGCTCACCGAGTTGGCCTAACCCCCATTCTGCACTCTGCTTGGCCTTCAAACTCCAAGATTAGCCTCCAGAGCTAAACCCAGCCACCTACCACCTCTGCCCTACACAGATCTAGAGTTATCCTTCTCCAAACCCCCAGCAGAGATTGTGCCAGAGCAAGACAGAGTTTTCTGACCATATAGAGATATAATTGTATATATATCACAAATACTTTTGTGTAAATTTCATGCAGTTCTTTGAATTATTATGTGCATGTCTGGATTTTGTCCTGTGCATGTTTGGTCACATATGTGAATTTGTGAATATTGAGACTGTCCTAGCTCAGTCATTAATTTCCATATAAGCATTCTGTATGATGAGAACAAAGCAGATATAGAGACAAGCAACAACTAATCCAAATCCTAAGTATTATATAATGTGGTAATGCTTTCTTTAGCTATAGTAAAAAACATTTTAGAGTTTAAAACTTGCAATACATTGAGACCCATCTGCTACAGATTTTTAATTATTCACCCATTTTCTTTTTTTCACTTATTACAATTTTCTGGCTTTTGTGTAAACAAATACAACTAAGAGAAAAATGAAAACCACAAAAGTAACATTTTGAAAGCTAGCATAGCCTTTACAGAAGGTATTACTTCAACATGAGGAATGGATTCACTCTCCTCAATAAGCTCCAGAGGTGGCATCACCTTGTCAGCATCACCCTAAAAGGCAAAATTCAAACAGATTAAAATAATATGCAGATATGGGATCAGGGTTTTTTTGTTTTGTTTTGTTTCTTTTATGCTCTATTTTAACACAACTTACAAAGACAAATAAAGTGTAGTACATATTAATGTACTGAGAAAATAAGGGCAACGTGGAAAAAAAAAAAAGTTAACTGATCTTTTATTTCATTCGAGTTTAATATGGGGAAAAAAGTCTTCTTTAATCTTTAAAGTCAGAATTCTGAGATTAAAGTCGGAATTCTGACTTTCTTCCCCCATGTTGAAAATATAATAAAATTAATAATCAGTTATCACTTTTTTTTTTTCCTTCCAGATTTTCAATTATTTGCCCATTTTGTTTTCCACTCAATGAAGTTTCCAATTTTCTGGCTTTTTTTTAGACAAATACAACTAACAGAAAAATTAAAATCAACAAAATTAACATTTTGAAAGCTGGAATAGCCTTTACAAAAGGTATTACCTTAATATGAGGGATGAATTCACTCTCTTCAATCAGTTCCAGAGCTGGCATCTCCTCGTCATCATCCTAAAAGTCAAAAATGTATCCGATTTAAATAATACGCAGATATTGGATCAGATTTGTTTTTATACTCTTTATTTAGCAAATAAAAAATCAGTAAACTCATTCTCCTCTGTAGTAAACTAATCTGGTTTCAGCCTATTAACTATTTGGTTAAGAACATTTTAAAGGAAAAAGTTTTCTTTTACCTCCATGTTTGTATGATCAGTAAACCAAACAAGTTATAAAGGAAATTGAGATCGGGATGTAAAGAAATATTTATTCTGGGTTGCAAAGCCTTAGTTATAAACAAATTCAACCACCGTTTAAGAAGTTTCCGAGATCAATTTCCTCAAATTCAAGTACCACACTCTGTGACTATCAGTGTAGTTTTCGTCAACAATGAAAAAATAATTTAGTTTAATATTTATAATATGCCAAATATCCCCATCTCACAACGTTAGAGAATCGTATATAAAATATATATATATATATATATATATATATATATATATATATATATATATTGTATCCAGATTAAGGTCTTGATCACCACCAAATGGTAATGTACACTCACCGGCCACTTTATTAGGTACCCCATGCTAGTAACGTGTTGGACCCCCTTTTGCCATCAGAACTGCCTATTTTCTTCGTGGCATAGATTCAACAAGGTGCTGGAAGCATTCCTCAGGGAGTTTGGTCCATATTGACATGATGGCATCACACAGTTGCCGCAGATTTGTTGGCTGCACATCCATGATGCGAATCTCCCGTTCCACCACATCCCAAAGATGCTCTATTGGATTGAGATCTGGTGACTGTGGAGGCCATTTGAGTACAGTGAACTCATTGTCATGTTCAAGAAACCAGTCTGAGATGATTCCAGCTTTATGACATGGCGCATTATCCTGCTGAAAGTAGCCATTAGAAGTTGGGTACATTGTGGTCATAAAGGGATGAACATGGTCAGCAACAATACTCAGGTAGGCTGTGGCGTTGCAACGATGCTCAATTGGTACCAAGGGGCCTAAAGAGTGCCAAGAAAATATTCCCCACACCATGACACCACCACCACCAGCCTGAACCGTTGATACAAGGCAGGATGGATCCATGCTTTCCTGTTGTAGACGCCAAATTCTAACCCTACCAAACGAATGTGGCAGCAGAAATCGAGACTCATCAGACCAGGCAACGTTTTTCCAATCTTCTATTGTCCAATTTTGATGAGCTTGTGCAAATTATAGCCTCAGTTTCCTGTTCTTAGCTGAAAGGAGTGGCACCCGGTGTGGTCTTCTGCTGCTGTAGATCATCTGCCTCAAAGTTCGACGTACTGTGCGTTCAGAGATGCTCTTCTGCCCACCTTGGTTGTAACGGGTGGTTATTTGAGTCACTGTTGCCCTTCTATCAGCTTGAACCAGTCTGGCCATTCTCCTCTGACCTCTGGCATCAACAAGGCATTTCTGCCCACAGAACTGCCGCTCACTGGATGTTCTCTCTTTTTCGGACCATTCTCTGTAAACCCTAGAGATGGTTGTGCGTGAAAATCCCAGTAGATCAGCAGGTTCTGAAATACTCAAACCAGCCCTTTTGGCACCAACAATCATGCCACGTTCAAAGTCACTCAAATCACCTTTCTTCCCCATACTGATGCTCGGTTTGAACTGCAGGAGATTGTCTTGACCATGTCTACATGCCTAAATGCACTGAGTTGCTGCCATGTGATTGGCTGCTTAGAAATTAAGTGTTAACAAGCAGTTGGACAGTTGTACCTAATAAAGTGGCCGGTGAGTGTAGAAGACCTCTGATAAAAATTTCATTGAAATCCATCCATTACTTTTCTGTACATAGACAGACACAAACTATTTAAAACTTAACCTCCTTGGCTTAGGTAATAAAGAATATTTCCAGTAAGTATAAAATGAATTAGGGGCACTCCATGGGCAATAACCAGACCGCTCCAGTGTAACAAGTAAAAAAAAAAAGGACAAACGGTTATGCATTGGCTCTAAGAGGATTTCACAAAGCATTAACTTAACATCTGCACTGCGGAGAAAAGCTCTGAGCACCAGCAAATAACACCCACCTGCAGAGTCAAAACATGCAAATAATAACACAAAAACCTAAGGCCGGGATTTTTAACCTAAGGACTCAAGGCAACAGCTGCATCAGACCAATTACTCTGTAGTTCTCTTTAGAAATGCAAGTTAGATGTATTTGATGGATTTTTTCAAGGAAACTCGATCTGAACACCAGCCAACATAGTGCAGCTCCAATGTTGGTAATGAGCTTTTGCTGCACCATTTCATAGTACAAACAAGCCAAAGCTTGTAAAGTAAGTTTTATGATATGATTTTATTGCCAGTCTTTAATTATAAAATAAATGAAACTATAAATAAAAAATATGCTTAAATGCCATAGTAACAATGTAATGTGCTTTCTCTTGCATGTTCAGCTCAATGGCACGCACTTAGTTATAGAAAGGGAGACAGTCTTACAATGCAGTATCCATTAACCAGCCCACTGATTGGCTGCCATTTTATTTACAGCCCAACATTCAGACGTGACCTTCCAACAGTGCAGTTGTACATTAAGCACCACTGGGCAGCAGCTCCCCTTGACTCTGTTCATGTGTGTACTGGTGGTGCTCTGGCCAGCAGCACTGACTGTATGGCTGGCAAGATAAGAGCCATGGATGGAGAGGAACAAAAGCTCAACAGTCAAAGACTACGTGTGAAAATGAAAGTGAGAGGGAAACCCTGAAAAAAGTCTGAGCCTAGGAGCTTTTCTGAATGTGCAGCAACATTAAAACCATTAAAAAATAAATACATTTTCATTAAAAACATCTTTGTGGTATCATGGTATCAATATCTAACAAAATTCATTTCATTTATAGAAAAAAAGGCAATTTAAGCAATAATACTCCTCACAAGTTTAAAAGTAATTTAACCTTGTTGACTAACAAAATGAAAGACAAACCCAAAGAAACAGGGAAATAAAGGAAAAATGCTCACCCTGGAAAGTGTTTATTTTACTAGGATTCCTTTTTTTCTTTGGAGCGGCCAACTTAATTCCCATCCTTGATTTGTCAGTCATTTAATTCAATCAATCAAACCAGAAAGTGAAAACAATGTGCTAACCAACTACAGCTACTGCAACTACTGAGTTAATACTTAAAGGGTTACTATAGTGTAACGAGGAATCACAACCAGCAGAAGCAACCTGAATAAAACAGCCAGATGGAGAACATGTAACAACTTTATAGTTACATTTTACATCCACAAAGTTATATTATGTAATTATACCTCCCTCTGTGCCCACCCTCTTCCCCGCACCACACACACCTAGATATCGAGCCCCACAAGAAGTAGTCTTTCCCCACAATGTGCTATTTTTCCAGAAAATGGGCCTGACAATGTATTAAAAACAAGAACGCCCCCCTCCCCCACAGAAAAATAAGAATAACTAGCATCCTTAGAGGAGACCTAAAAATTTGAAATAAGAACATGTTCATGGATGGATGCATCTAATATTTACTTACAGTGGAGTCTATTAAATTGGCCGGAGGTTTACTTGACTATTAAGGAGGGATATTAAATGTCTACCATCAGGTGGATGATTGTAGCTTTAGGAAAGAAACTGTTGTTACTGAATCCATTTCTTTCTGATGTAATGTTCCCGAGTGGTTTTCCTGATGGAAGTCAGACAAATTGCATAGTCCAGGTGGTGCCGTTGGTGTTTTTGGTCTTTTAGAATTAATGTTTACTTCAGGCGGGTTATTCAGCCTGACATCAGGATTTTTTTTATCGATTTGAGAATGTACAAAAATCTCAAATTACAACATGGTCACTAGATGGATGCATAACCTATGCAGTGCATTCATTGCAAACATTTACATACAATCGGCATCCTTAGATGGCATGACATAACTATTACTGTACTAACTTAACCTCTTGCAGTGTGTCTCTACTACCTTCACTGGGGTCTCTTTGGATTGTCCAAAATTTTCTCCTGATTTAAGAGATGCAATCAGCTCCTCGTCAATTTCTGGCAGCTCAACCATTCCCTCTCCCATGTAAAGACTCACTGGTGTGACCTTGATGCAAACCTGAAGAACAAAAGAAAATAACAAAAAAAGTCAAAGCCTAGACTTGATTAAAACATGTTATTGTACTTATTCAAAGTGACACTAGACATACTGCAGTGTGTATTTTCTGTCACAGGCTAAAGCTAAATGTGTTTCAGGTGCAGCTTAAAATGTCACGGCTGTCTTAAGTTTATACTATACACATTTCTGAACTGCCCTTATAAATGACTAACAAATGATTCATAGACATGTTAATTAATCAAGAAACACATTATAGCCGTTTATGTTTAAAGTAAGGACAATTAATGGACAAAACAGACCAGTTTCTTTTTAGCATTAGTGTGAGCAATAGTGGGCATTATCCGTTTAACTATACGTTTCATTAAGCTTTACTTATATTCAAAATGCCTGACGATATAAAAGGAATACAATGTGTGTACAAACCATTATATGGCAACCAGATAGTGTCGATAACATCTCGAACAAAGCAAGATTTGTACTTGGATTTCAAGTACAAATCTTTAGGACAAAAAGTCTCCCTTTCGACTAAAAAAATTATGTGAAGCAAAGTGCTAGACTGGAACTTTTATTAGAGGCGTACTGTTGTAGGAGTTGCAGGTCTACAGGCGATGCCATGGCCTTGGTTAATCAGGGCTGTGTGTATATAGATGTCCTGATCTGTGTGTGTGTCACACAGGTAGAGCTGCAGAACATCTCCAGTGTAGCAGTCCAGAGCGCCGACCAGGGTGTGATCAGAACAGAGTTTCTTGAAGGAAGCGGTGGATTCTGCAGTCCAGGTATCCTGTAATGAAAAAGCACATTTAAAAACTCTAGTAAAAAACATTTTTCCCTTCCTGTACTATATAAAATTGCAATAGCTTTCTCTGTTTTATGTTATGTGACAAACCAAAATAGAAATGACTGAATTATTGTTAATTTAAAGGGGAATTAACTATTAGAATTCTCTAAACCAGGGGTCGGCAACCCTCGGGACTTTAATGCCCCCCTTGCATCTCTCTGAAGCTTTTTCAAAAATGTGTGAAAAAGGAAAAAGATGGATTTTTTTGTTTGTGTGCAGGAGGTCAAACAAACATTCCTTATGTTTTCCAATGCTGTAAAAATTTGCATGATGATAAATTAATGAACACAAAAACAATGAATGTAAACATTTATTTGTTCCTCATGTCCCTAACAGAACACTTTGATCTCAATCTGCAGGTTTACTAGTGGTTCCTAGAATTTCTAAAAGTAGAATGGGAAGCAGATCTTTCCCTGAGGCAGACACCCTGTCTACTTTTAAGGGTAGACTTAAAACTTTCCTTTTTGATAAAGCTTATAGTTAGAGTGGCTCAGTTTATCCTGAGCTATCTCTAGTTATGCTGCTATAGGCTTAGACTTCTGGAGGACATATGGACCCCTATTTCATCATTTTGCTTCATTCTATCTCTATTCTCACACTCTGCATAATCTGTTAAGAACAGACCAGATAAAGCTACTATGAGAAAAAGGAGCGAGAGCATAACGGTAGAGATTGAACTGTTTGGCTGTGATTCCATCCTGGATACAAATCTCCGCTGTGCTGTTGCCATCAACACCTTTGTTTATAGATGTTGGAGATCAGCCTGTTTTTCCAGTCTAGTCCTGTTTCTCTGACTGTGACTGGCTGGATGTGCTTTCTTCATCCTCTGATATGGGAGTTGGCTCAGAGCTTGTCTGCCTGGCTGTGTGTTTCCTGGAGGGGGGCGCCTTTTACAGCTGCTTTTTGTATCTCTGCTTCTGTCTCCCTGAACCCCAGTCGGTCTTGGCAGATGGCCGCTCACACTGAGCCTGGTTCTGCAGGAGGTTCTGCTGTTAAAGGGGAGTTTTTCCTCTCCATTGTCGCTACAAGCATGTTTAGTGTGAGGGATTGCATCAGTCGACGAGTCGATGCAATCAACTGGTTTTCCTTAAATAGAAAACTTTGAATCAATTTGACTGTATGATCATGTGAACTGGAAAGTGCTTTGAGATAACATGTGTTTTGAATTGGCGCTATATAAATGAATTTAATTACTCCATAGCCTGCAATACACCCATCAACACGGCGCAATGCCAAGCAGGTGGCTGTTGAAGCGGCGGTTGTGTCTTAGGCAATGGGTGCCAAAGGGAAAAAGAGGAAGATGGCTGATGAGAAAAGAGAATTCAAAGAAGAATGGAACAAATCATTTGTTTTCGATACCAATGCGGAAGGATCTGCTTTTTGTTGTTTTAGTCCAAGAGAAGATTTGAAGACTGTGTTGAAGAATGGGCCAAAATCACACCAGAGCAATGCATGGGCTAATTTCTCTATATAGGAGGCATCTTGAAGATGTCAACAAAGGCTTTTGTACAAAGTATTAAGTAAATGTAAGTAAGTAACTTCAATACTTATTCCTAATGCCATTTCACTTTATTATCCATAACTTAATTTCTGGTTTGATTCCTTTGTATGTGTGCATTGCATGTAGGGCTGCAACTAACAATTATTTTAAAAATCGATGAATCGGCCGATTATTTTTTTGATTAATCGATGAATCGGACAAAAAATATTTTTTATATTAACCTCTTTATTCCAAAATAAACATTTTAGACAGAACAAACAAGCACACAAGTACAGGTTGCTCATTAACTGTACTGGTGCAATATGAAAAATAAATGTTTGTGTTAAAACTACGCAAACTTACATGAGAAATGTAGCTGTACATCCACAAAATATAGGGTACTTTGTTTCATAAAGTGCATAAAAAGACATTTTTGTTTTTAAAAGCCCCTAAGGGGTTCAAACAATAGGTCCCCCCATTTCAACAAATGAGTTTTTTTTTTTTTTACTAGAAGAGTTCTGCCTTTTAAGACAGGAAAGTATAGCAGTTAAAGTTGCTACTTGAGAAAATACTTAACCATAGAGATAAAAATAGCCCTGTGATTCAAATTATAAATTGTATTTGGAATAAAAATGAGAAAACTAGGGGTGGTAAAAAACACATCCTCCAAAGACAGATATTTACATGGGAATGATGCATATAATTAATTGACATATTACTGATCTTGCTGGATTTTATTCTGCTTTACTTCCATAAATTGCAGGATCTTCTTTACTTTATCTTTGCCAGAAGATTTAAACTTTAAAAGCCTTGCCCTCATAATTTGCAAGTTAATTTATTTAAAAAGAAAATATAAACGCTGCTTAAGCTAATTCAAATGAAATTAAAAGTAAAATAAGTAGCCAACCTTATCACTGTCTGTAACCTACTAACACGGTAAGGAAAGCATCAGATGGGCTACCTGAGAAACTAACGTTACGTTTCCCCACTTTAAAACGAAACAAACATGGTGGTTCCATGCCATGTTCATTAGTTTTTACAAAAGTTGCATGTTACGACTTTTTTCACTTTACAAAGCGCAGGCTATTTTAATTATTGTGATCAATTTGCGGCGTCAATCCCGGCGCAAATTTGCAGTCTGGACGCTGAGGGTAAACGTCCTGCGGCTCTGACTGCAGCGCTGAGAGGAACTCCTGGGGGAGCGGGAGAACGGGGTTGGGATGGGGGAGGCGCCCCACGGCAGAGTAGGAACGATGCATGCTTTCACGTAAGAGTCTCCAAAAGCCGCCAGTGACACCGTAAAAAGTCGCCAGATTTGTCGCTAGTCGCTTTTTTGAAAAATAGTCGCTGGAGGGGTCTGAAAAGTCACTGAAATGGCAACACTGCACCTGCGGCGCTGACTCGCTCTGCCGTATTTTTTTTTCTTCCCCTGTTTCAGTCAAGTGGATGTGATGACGGCGGCGGGGGATGACGCATTAATCGTGCGACACAACTAATCGATGATGAAATTCGTTGCTAACGCTTTTAAAAGTCGATTTTTATCGATTTGCTGTTGCAGCCCTAATTGCATGGATGGTTACCAAGATCTGGTGAAAATATGTCAATAGCGCCTCTAGAAATATATTTGCTGAGAAATATTGTGGGGTGTTCAATAGTTATTTCACCCGCTGTATATTGTCCTTATTCACTTTAACCTACTGAAGTTGGCTTGATTCCAGTGAGCGCGGAAGGAACAGCTTGTGCTGGAAGTTCAGAAAAACTGGACCTAGAAAAAAGATAAGAGAATGCCACAATGATAATAAAATGAAGATACAGATATCAGCTTTCTAACATTTGTTAAGTAGATCTTGGAAGTTTGCATACTTAAGAAATTTTAAGTCTTGAACTGGGACCAGAGCCACATCACCGAAGTCAGCATAAAAAACCTCAACATCAGAAGAGTTTACAATTCTGTGGATCACCACTCGATAGAACCATAGTCTATTGGGTGACACACAGCAGACCTGACCCTGTCTGACAAATGGCTGAGGAAGGTGGTACTGCTCTGACACTTCAGGACAGGTGTAACAACGTCTAAGAGACAGGAATACAAGGATAAAAATAAGCAGAAGAAACCAGATTTCATGGCTAGGTTCTTTCAAAATGCACTCATTCTATACTGTAGAACTTCAACTAGTGCCAATGGACAGAAAGAAAGAAGATTTCTAGTTACACCTCATGTCAAACATTAAGGTCTCCAAAGCACACGCCTCCTCAGTCTCACTGAATCGGATGTAGAAAGATCCCGGCGTCTCCACCTGCTCCACCAAGACTTGGATTAGCTCCCGAGCTTGGCGGCGGGTCGGCGGTTTGAGACGTTGATTTAGCATGGCGTCGAGGGGCACAGAGGATCTGGGATGCACCTGTATGACAGGGTATATCTCAGGCATCTGCACAAGAAAAGATCAAGGTGAGAACAGTGTGAATCAAGCAGCAGAGGAACACGGATTAGATCAGCAGAAAATAAACTCAGGCCCTGTTTTAAAAACATTTCTTAGTGAAAACAAAAATGTCTTATTGAATTTCTACTGTTTATTTATACAGTGTGCCAAAAAGTATTTAGTCAGCCACTGATGGTGCAAATTCTCCAACTTAGAATAATGAGAGGTCTGTAATTTTCATCACAGGTACACTTCAACTATGAGAGACAAAATAAGAAAAAAAAATCCAGGAAATCACACTGTAGCATTTTTTAAAGAATTTATTTGTAAATTATGGAGGAAAATAAGTATTTAAGAACCCACAAACCAGCAAGGTTTCTGGCTCTTACAGACCTGTAACCCTATCTTTAAGAAGCTCTTCTGTCCTCCACTTGTTACCTGTATTATTGGCACCTGTTTGAACTCGTCTGTATAAAAGACACGTGTCCACAGCCTCAAAGAGTCACACTCCCACATGTTATAAATGCTGGCGTACCATAAATGACAAATTATGAACAGTTTAGTTTGTGCCTTCAAGTCTTTTGCCCATAGAAAGACATTACTTGATTATAACCTAACGGAATATCTTCAGAACAGCTCCAAATGACACAAAACTCATATAGGTGAGTAGAACATGATGTAATAACGTGAAATCAAGGGGCCAATGTAAAAAAAAAAGCTTTCCCCTTGAAGCGTTAATGTTTTGCTCCTACGAGTTTAATAATCAGAATATTGCGCATGCTCTCCGCCATTTCCAGGGAAGTCGGAGCGGAGCAGGATGGGAGGAACAGTGAAGGCTGTAGGCTTTGCGCAAGCAGTCTGGAGCGCAGCAGAGCGGGGTGGTCACAGAGGATGTGGGATTTCGGAGTAAAAGTAACCTTTAGAGCAAATACTTTAGTTTTTAGACAGGTGACTGTATGAAGTCTTACGCATTATCCAAAACCTCATCTCATAAATGCCCTGGAATTTTACCACTGGATTAAGTACCAATAAACTAACTGGTTAATACATGGACTTGATGGTTAGCTGCACTCTGCACTTTCTGCTCCACTAGGACCGATGTTCAACTAACCAAGCTATTCTGTTGTAAAAAACAAAAACAAAAAAAAAACAAAAAACGGGTTACTGAAGAAACTGTTAAATACTTTGCTTTAATTATAGCTTTAAAAATGTATCTATAAGGCATGTACTGTATGCTACTTATGGTTAGCGCTATGAGAACCAAAATAAAATGGAAATTGTAGTCTAAAAACAACAAAACACAGACTGTATTTAGCAAAATAAAAAATCAGCAAAAAATAGCTGATAATGCAGAATTCATACTCTAAATATGTATAGCTTCTATCATTAAACCATAGAAAATAAAGCGACCATCTTCATAGTTTCAGTTTTATACGTTTTAGGAACATGATCATGTAGCTTTTGTTGTAATAAATCAGTAATAAGTACGAACAGCACAATAATAGCTCATCTTTTGTTCTAAGATGTGAATTTCTGTCATGTTAACTGATTCGATAAAACAACAGTACATATTGGTCCTTTAAAGTATTTTGCATCCAGCTGCAGTTGTCTTACCATTTCATGAATACTGGAAACCTCAGACTCCAGCTCATCGTTCTCATCACTGGATGCAATATCTTTTGATTTCTCTTCCCATTGGCATTCCCTTAAGCTAAAGTAGTGGCTCTTAGGTGGCATCCTAGCACAGTCAGTACCTAGAAAAGTTTTAGAGAAACATCAAAAACCTTACTCTGTATTCTGGCTATCTGTGGTCTGCCAAAAGATCATAAGTTAATCAGACACACAGTCAATGATAAGAAACATTCATTAAATTTATCCTTTAACCACAATCCAGTGACTTAATGTGATCTGATTTTATGCAAAGCAAATTGAAGTACTTAAATGCAACAAAGTGAACCTGGCTGACTGAAGTGTCTGCATGTATGCAGCACAAAAGAAGTTCAGCAATTTTTGTGATCTTTGTGAGGTATCGTGGTAATGGACCCCTTTAAACCTTCTCTTAACTTAATATGAGCATTGATAATAACTAAAATAGACAACAACTGCAGCCCTGAAATAAACAACTCAAGTCATTTTAAAACTGTGATCCAATTTCAGAATAATTAACCTTTAAGCTTAGAAGAAGTCTGAACTGAAGACAACAACTGCAGCCCTGAAATATACAACTCTAGTCATTTTAAAACTGTGATCCAATTTCAGAATAATTAACCTTTAAGCTTAGAAGAAGTCTGAACTGAAGACAACAAGTCATTTTAAAACTGTGATCCAATTTCAGAATAATTAACCTTTAAGCTTAGAAGAAGTCTGAACTGAATTAAGCACCAATTTTTAACTTCTATAACAAAAAGGTTGACTGAAAGATCTCAAAGAAATGGCAAAAAATAAGGAAAAAAACAAACAACATTTAAACTTCTGTTATTACAGTGCATTGTAAAAATGATTTTATTTTAATAATTTACACAAGCAGCAAGGTATTCCGATATCTGCACTAAATATACTTGGTAGATAAATACTTTCTGTAGTCATACTCACCTGGTTGCGTTTTGTCCCGATCCCTTAAATCCACCACTGTCCAACTGTTGCCACGGTTGTCCTCTGTTGGTTTTAGGTGGAAAATGTCGCTTAGGGCACCAACAAGTTCAGTTACACTGAGAAATCCGCTCTGCTGAAATGGCAGGTCTTCTCCATATACCCTCTGATGGAGAAAGCATGCATTTTATATGTTAATAAGGGATGCTTAACTTAATTTGTTTGCTATTCCAACATAATGACCGATAATTAGAAAACCTTGTGTTGTCTTTGTAAGGTCTAAAACCAACCAATCAAGAAAATCATTGCACTAAAGGAGGATATTTTCTTGCCGATTGTGTCCAAGTGAATCAAATAAACCAGTTTGGATTGCAACATTACTTTTGTGTGCTAAATACAAAAAATTATGAAAAAAAAAGTTTTTAAAAATGGAGACGTTTAGATCCACTCTCTCTTATCGAGAAGCAGCATATGAGATCTGACTCCAGACTTACATTTTGATAGCATAAAGAAAATAAAGAAATGATTCACACATCAGAAAAACAAAATGTTTTACAACTTTAAATGCAAATATAGAAGGCAAGCTGATTTTTTTTCTCTTGTTACAGGTGTTTCATCGCTCATCCAAAAAGCTATTCCAGTTCCTGGTTGCCTTCTACCACAGCACTAAAGACCGTCTTGTCCAGGATTAATGGTAATCTAGTGTAACACACTGAACAACTGGATGGGAGCCAACTGAAAAATTGTCCATGGAAAAGATTAATACATAAATTAATAAATGAATTTAAGAGCTAGGTAAAGTAAACTAAGGAAAAGGGTTTTTATGCTCTCTAACCAGCCTCAGTCATTATAATCCAATTTTTTCTTAGATTTATTCTAGAGCAATAAACCAATAAAAAAAATAAAAAAAGAGAGAAAACTGATTTCTCTCTCTTGATCAGTATGATGGACGGAGCAACCTTCTGTGTTTGTACGAGCAATCAGCATAGATTATAGCTACTTTCAGGGGTCTGGAAATTGTAGCCAAGGATGAAGCAAACTTGCTGACAACAATTTCCTTTTTTCAGCAATGCCTTAGAATAAAACTAAGTAGTGTGATCTAACGAAACTCAGAACTGCAAAATTATGACCTCATGGATGAAAACGTCTGAATATAAAGAACATAAAAAAGTTTTTTTTTTTAAATTCTCGCATTTACCAAAAGTAAAAATCTTTAAAATGTTGACTGACCTTCAACAGGAAGTTTAGCCAAATTTAATGTGAGCTGATGTAAAATACAGTATGGCACGGAGTGCATTTCAGACCAACTTTAACTGAATGTCCCCAATTTCGATTTATCATTTTTTGTTTACCTTGTACTCAGCAGAGAGATCATGAACTGATAATCCATCAGTCGTCTCACCAACAACCTGCAGAGTGTTTGAAATTATTATTAAACCATGATTATACATATAGTATACATTACAAAAAAGCAAAATACAAATCTTAAATCTTACCATAAACTGAATTATTATAGTTAAGAGATTGTTTCTATGATTGCTTCTTAATCATTTCTAATAACTTAAAACCTTAACCGGTAAGGGGGTGTAAAAATAATCGCCATGACGATGCATCACGATTCTAATTTTTGTGATCTACTGCATCGATTCTTGATGCCAAGTATCGATTCTTAATTTTTAAAAAAGGAATAAATAAAATACATGAATGGTTGGCACACATAGCCAAAAACAAGTTGAATATAACTTTCAGTCCAGTAGATGCCGCTGCAGATGTGTTGAAGCCCGCTGCCTTGTGTCACAAGCTTTTCTGGCCGCCATACTGCAACGAGTTATTCATAAACAAAACATGGAGGAGACTGAGAAAATTTGCCCAGCTCCATCACATTTCCAGTCAGATGTTTGGATGCATTTTGGCTTTAAAAACAAAGAAGATAAAAATGAAATTGATAGGATGCGTGTAATTTGCAAAAGGGGAAAAGTCATACATTTGAATTTTTTCATTTCATTGGTTTAAAGGACCGCTGAGACTATGTAAACAGCAGTTGTTTTAAGTTTTATAAATCCTAAGCACTTTTTGTCAGTGTGTCCACTCCAGTAATAGTCATATTTGTGTCCAGTATTACTTTTCATGGCAACACCTTCGATGGCTGTTTCAATAAATAAAGCTATGTATGAATTCAGTTGCTTTCAGTTATGTATCAATTGAAGACACAGTCCAGATCATACACAGCCAGTCAGCCACTGGTAATAGCCAAATTTTTTTCTTACAGTGTTCAGTGAAAATATTGCGACGCATCGCAATATTTCAAGTATTGTGATGCATCGTGATAAAATCGCATTGTGAATCATGACTTCTTTGGCAATACACACCCCTATTGACCCATTAATTACATTGTGATGCATTTTTGCTGTTTACAGACCAACTTTGAGAGAGCAGTTAATCTTGTGAGAAAGTGTTGTTGCTTTAGTTTTTTTGTTTTTGTGATGAAATCAGTGCGGCAAACAGATGTGACATCATAAGAGAGGCCATTTTAAATTATAGCTGCTGATTTATAGCCCACATCATCATGCTCTCTGCAATTTGTGATGCTGTATACAAATGAGCATGATGGCAAGTGCAGTTGGGAGACATCCACCCATTGTGTGCCTGTTAATGAGTCAGCTTCAAGGAAAGTGTATAAAGTCTGACCTTCCGTAGCCTGTCCTTCAGCTCTTGACTAACTGTGCCAGCAACACTGTACTCCAAGATCTGATGATGAAGCTCCTTCTCATGCTAACAATTTGTAAAGAAACAAAAGTCAGGAAACAAACAAAAAAAACATTTCAAACATTCTGTATTTATCTTATTCAGTGTAGATCTAATTTGTTGAAGGTTTCACAACCACCTTCTGTATTTCTGTCGTTTAACAAACTGATCAAACCCTGAATGCATCTAAAACATGCATGCAATGCATTTCATATACAAAACATTTCTTTCAGTAGATATTCACATGATTGAGATCATGCAAGAAATTTAGGAATATAAGATTTCTTAAGTTTTAACAAAAGGAAGGTGTGTCTCAGGTGCAATGGTTAAACATCTTTTACCTTAATCACATTTTGACAAAAGAGCCCACCATCTTCCCAGGGAGCTTGTTTAACGTCACAGCTCTTATCGCTCATCACTAGGTGGCGACTGCTTTCTGACACTTCCTTAGCTGGTGGCTTCAATGGGCCCTGCTTCACTAAAACTACTGCAAGAGAGCATAAAAATGTTTAAAAGAAAGGTTAAAAAGGCAACCAAAATTTCAAGGACCAAGTCAATTTAATGCACACCCGAAAATTGAATTATAAAAAACAAACCTGAAGGTTTTGTCTTTGCAGGGATTTTGGTGTCAGAGTTTTTAAAGGATGGACTATAAGAGGAAAAAGATGACTGGTTATCTGGCCCGGTTCTCGGAGGGTTGTTCCATTTCATACCCAGCCTGGGCATCAGGTGTTCCCTCAGTGACAGAACTGAGCCCAGCCTCCCTTGATTGATTACGATCATGTCTTTTGCTGACGCTACCATCTCTCCGATGGAGTAGTAACCATAGTTGTGGATGTTAATTGGGTGACCAAAGTAGCGCAAATAACAGGCCTCTAGGTCAGACAGCCTTAGTGAACCCTGCAAGAGATGAATTACACACATATTTTATAGATCGGAACATAGCACTTTACATCTGACATGAAGTTCAGGATTCCAGTAGCCCGCAATGGCATACTTTCAATTAGATCAATACCCAAGAGAACCAGCAAGCTAAACACTGAAATGTCTGGTACAGGAACTGCTGGATTAAGGCCTACCTAGCTGCTGTTTCTGTCCGTCACGTTGGCTTTAATGGAGTCAAACCCAGGCGCTCACACTTTGAATATGCTTTTTCTAAAGTGGGTTTATCGACTCAGACCTGTGTTTAAACACGGTTTCCCTTCCTGGGATCTTACAGTGGTACTTGAAGGCCCTTGTAACCCTCCATTCAAAACTTTATTTGCCTGTGAATTCGACCTGCAACCATTTTTCTCCTGATGGCTATAAAGTCACACTATGACCTAATGCAGCCCATCTCCCCAACTATAGAGCTTTCTAGCTTTTTCCACCTCATTTGCATCTGACGAGCTAAGTAGGTCTCACCTTTTTGCCCAATATGTGCATTATGTATTTACATTGACCTCACACAGGAGGTGAACTCATGTGATCAACTGTTTGTTTGTATCACTAACCCACAAGGGTCTCCGTATGCCACAAGGATTGAGGGCTCACTCCACCAGGGGTGTAGCCACCTTGTGGGCACTATTTGAAGGGGTGCCTATGAGTGACATTTGTGCTGCGGCCAACTGGTCTTCACACATACGTTTGTACAGTTTTATCATTTGGCTGCGACAGCCCCTTCTGTGGCTCACTCAGGTTTTCTCTGCTGGGTCTAAGGTGCTGCAACAGCCTGCTGTGCTTGACCCAGGTTTGATGGCTGCTCAGCGGGGCGTTTATATATGTACCATACTTGTGTTTTGTTTTGAGTGACTTGAATGAATGAGAACGTAAAGTTACGTAAATAACTACTGTTCCCTGAAGGATAGGAAATAGGGCTGGGCGATAATTCAATAACGATATATATCGATCGATAGACGTGTGGCGCAATAGAAAAAAAAGAGTCGATAAAAGTTCGATAAGAAACGCAGTTTTCATTCCTTCTCATTGTAGCCTAGCATGTAGGTTTATGCTAGTCACTGCTTCCTCCCAACCAATCACAATCGCGGACCCAGGCACGCCGTCACCAAGCGCCGCCCTCTCAAACCACAACACAGAGCACATGAAGATGTCGCAGCAAGGAGAGGCGGAGGAAATTGTTCCAAAGAAAGGTTTTGTAGTTCGCCAGTTTGGCAGTATTTCGGTCATGGCAAGTCGGACAAAAAACAAACCACAGTCATCTGTAAAATGTGTCGGGAACCAGTGAAAACCAAGTCTGATAACAAAACCAACTTTTTTGTTTATCATCTCAGCCGCTCACACCCGCAGGAGTACGAGCTGTGTAGGCCCCGGCGCGGCTCTCCTCCGAGGAATCTTTGGGAATTTCGGGAAAATGTAAAAATGTATATATATTTTCAGTTCTGGGCAGTTTCCCACGTAGTTCTAACAATTGAGAGAAAAATGCTGAGGGGCCAGAAACTTCAAAGTAATAACTCAGGTTAAAGCAGGAATGCGGGTGGAGGGGGGGCATTTATTTATTTGTTATATTTATTTTGGTCACTTTTCTGGTCACTTTAGTTTATTCTTTGTCAGTATTTAATAACATAACCCAGGTCTCTTAAGTTATTTTTCTTTAAAACAATTCTGTTATGGTTAAAAAAGTTGATTAAATAAAGATTTAATTAGAAGTCTGTGTTTGTGTTTTTTATTAAAATTAAATCATTTAGCAATATTATAAAAAGTCCAGGCAGAGCTGCACATAAAATATGGTTTCAAATCTTTTCAATAATTATCGATATCGATCAATATGCATTTTTTTTTTTATCGATAAGCTTTTTTCTATATCGCCCAGCCCTAATAGGAACGAAGTACAACACATATCTGTCACGCTCCTAAGCTGGGCTCGGTGAAGAGAGGCTATCTAACTGATTATTGGCGGTCATGAAGAACACATATAGTGCAGGTGGGTCCTGTCTCTTGTCGTCATCCCGTCATTTGCCAAGGATGCGTTATTAGAGGTGGTTACACATCCCATGCTCGTGTTTCGTACTTTGTTCCTCTCCTCCAGGGAACAGTAGTTATATAACTATGTTTTCAGAAGGAGTTTTGATGGCGCTCAGGCTTCAGCAGATGACTTATAGTTGAGCATTTCCGATGGTTACAGTAAGGGCATAGAGATGTCTTCTCCCCCCCCCTGCGCCTGGACACTGGTGGACCATAATATGACAGAGGATAGGGGCTGAAGGAGGTAGACCAGGCTGGTGAAGGGGGCTTACAGCTGGTTTGATGCAGGAACTTGACCTTGATGAAGCAGCTAATGAAGGGAAGTCTTAGCTGCTATTGGCTTTTGAGGAGGCCTTCAGAGCAGGAGAATATTGGCAGTAGATCTGGATGACATGACAGTCTGGCTTTGCAGGGTAAGACTTGGCAGAGTTTTCCAAAATGAAAAATACCCCCAGGCTCCATATAGCACCACTTTATTAAGTACAATAAAATACTACATATTTTCCGAGAAATAAATACTGATAATGAGTATTAATATTATGAAAAGATAGGTCAACAATTTCACCCACCTCATCAATTACTAAAACAAAAAAAGACTTCCTTAAATCACCTTCGAAAATTTTTTTTTTCCATGTTAAACAAGCAAGTCTTTTAAAACAAATTCAAATATATAATCAGTTAAAAACCGTTGCTGTAACTGTTTATTTGCTTCAATATTTTTTCCTCCTTTTTCAGATATGGAAAAAAAATGAGAGAAAGCAAACTTGAGAATACATTCTGTTTTCATAGTTCTGTTTAAGATACTTACTTTATTTATAAATGTGAAATATGCATATAAACAAAAAATTAGTTAAGGGATTTTAACCCTTTAAATGACGTTCTCAAAGCTTCAAATTTCTTTCAAACAAAAAAAAAAAAAACATAAAAACTGTCCTTAAAAAAAAATCCACCATCCATCTAAACTTTAAACATATTAAATGCCTTTGTATTGAGCTAAACAGAAGGCCTAGTGTTCAGACAAAAAGGGCATTTTTATTTCTTCTGGGTTCATCAGTTACTTTTCCCACAAAAATGTTTGTGCATTGGTAAAAATCCAACACCAACGTATTATCTATGTTACAATTTAAGTCATACCTCTGAGAGCAGGATACGTAGCTGTGTCTTCAGATTGGCAGGGAGGGCTGGTGGAACGTGGCCTCTTCTAGGGAGCGGTGTAAATGAGGGGCGATCGTAACGAGTAGAACGAATATTCTTGATCTTGTCAGACCTAGATAACCGCTGCCTGGCTACTAGCTCCTCAATATTTTGGGTATTCTCGTCACTGATGGCTACAAGAAACAAATATCAAAAGTAGTTAGATAGAAAACAAATGAAAAGATTAAGGTCCTATATAAGAGGAAGACTTCCACAGACAATCACACAAATCATCAGACAAAAAAATTGTGGAGTCCAAACATAGTCAGACTTTCTCAACTGATAGTGTTAAGTTCAATGCAACAATTTCCTCCATAAATAACTTGTTCAGGAGCTTTAGCACTAACCTGTATGATCTAAAGTATAAATGCAGCTCTCTGAAGTTCTTAGAGGGTTTTTGATAATCAGCCTGAGTGCAAACAGCTCAATCAAGACCAATTGCCGGTTCATCTTTAAGCCTGGGTGCAGCAGGGGGGCAGTAGGAAGTTTTCAATACTTTTAAGTTTTAAATTAGCATCAGTGAAAAGTTAAACCTGTACGCCAAACACTGCAGTGAGCAAATAGCCAAAAGTTTGACTGAAGACATTAATAAATGAGGACTGACCAGAAAATACCCCATAGTTGTTTCAGAAAACGCTGTAAATATGGTTTATGCAGTGAAGATTATGCAGCTCATGCATGTCTGCTGTGTCCCCGCTGTGTCACGTCTGTTTGCTCGTGTGAGGCTTCACCTTTTCACTTTTCACAAACAAGTTTGCTCTTTTGAGACAGTTTTTTTCACATCTCAAGTTTAAACTGTCTGATTTTCAAGTTTGCACTTTGTGTTTAATATGACAGGAAAAAATAAAATACATGAGCATTTTGAAACACGGTTGAATCACTTTCATTATTGTAAAAACAGATTGAATCGAAATTAATCGATTTAGAATCGCATTAATCAAAATCGAATCGATTCAGGACTTTGGCCAAAATACCCAGCCCTATTGTATACTACAGCATTTTCATGTCCAAAATATTGCATTGTGCAGTACAACAGAGTAATACTGTAGAAAATAACGTCAGTTTCAGTATTGCATTTGTTTACATGAGGGAAGGTTCATTTAAACTCAAGAGGGTAAGGTTTGATTTTTAACTATACAACATCCCACTCAATTTTGTCATTTTAAGCCATTGGCACTGATTGTCACGTGAAAAGGAAGGTTAACTGTGTGCTTATCATTTCTGAAACAGTCTAACCTCTTAACATCCACCTCATTTTGGGTAATCCTCGGCTATTTTGCATACCAAAATGGAAAAGCAAACAGCTTAGGAACTGTAAGCCCAAAATACATGTGCAATACATTATTTGAAAGCTAATACCCTCTAGTCTCTAAAATTGGGTGACTAGAACACAAACCAACCTGCGTCAGTTCAAACATGACTCAAAGTTGTTGTTTTTTTTTATTCTCGGAAATGCTAGGTCTTTTTTTGAACAGCAGTAATAAAGACACTCTTGAGAAAAAGCAGGTTTTATTGTATAATATGTGTTCTACATCATGTCAAAGACATATGCAGAACATTTCAGACCTCTAGCTATAGCAGTTCCAGAGCTGTGGGGTATGGAACGTTTGTTGTCAGCTTGGATCTGCCCGCAACGGCTCCACCTGCTGGTAAAAAATTTACAGGCGGAATTTTATGCATTCTGAGTTATTACGCCCATTTAAGGTCAACCCGGTGGGTTTTATGAGGTTAACTAGCTAACAAATGCCAACAATTAAGAAGCTACCATCATATGTCTGGATAGGACTGGGCGATAGGGCTAAAAAATAAAATCTAAATTTTAACAAATACTACGGCAACAATAAATGTACTATTAAAAAAAAAAGTAAACTTAAATATTCATAACATAAATTTCGTGCAAATAACACAGATTTTCACCCAAAAACAATTGTACTGATTTTTTATCAGCAAAAAATGTACACCTATATATTCAGTACAAGTGCAAGAAAAAAATTGCTTTATTTGCTGAAATATGTAAGTTAATAGTCAATAACTTACACCGATCATCTGAAAGGTAGACGGTTTGTAAACATCAGCTGTTGAGAGCCCAGCTCACATCGATATAATGCAGTTTAACTCCTGTACAGCTGAAGACACTGTCTGAACCAAAGGTCTGTAGTAGTTGTAAATAACAAAGCAGAGTCCAACTTTTCACACAGCGCTTGTAGTGTTTCCACTCGGAGTGTCATACTTTGGATCACACACTTTAGCATCTGAAGGAAGCCAGGCTTCTCTACTATGTACATGGGCACCATGTCCATGCCTATATGAATAGCTACAGCGTCGGTCATCTGCTTCAACTGCACACTACACTAGCCGTATGGCACTGCTTTAGAAAATGAGGCCGCCAAGGTTAGTGGTCTTTTCTTCTAGTGAACGTGTTTGTCTTTTCCCGTGATACCGATGCTGCACTTCCAAATCTGCGAGCGCTGCTAACAGTCTGTGGGCTGCCTTTGCCGGGGACGCTGAAATAAGTTAGTTGTGCTGCTAATCTAGGATTTAATAGGATTTGATAGCATCAACCATCCTTGCACATGACTGTAGTTTGCTCCACATCGCATTGTCAAAGCTGAACCACTTCCAAATAATACGAAACACGAGTCCCTTCACTCGTTACCAACTCTATTAGCAGCGGCCATGGCGTGAGTAAACAGTGCAGCATGCTATCGGGCAGAAAGGCACAAGTAAAAAATGCAGAAGAAGAGACTTACTCGATATTATAATTTAGCAACATTTCAAATCGTGGACTTTTAAAAACATGAATTGATTGAATTAATTCGAGTTATATATCCGGATTTATTTTTCATATTAGAGACCTGAAGGCAGTTGTTACCTAGTGAAACAAAGACATGACCTGCAGGCTTAAAAAATTACAAAAACTTATTTTGGTGATGACCTCTTGTAGCGCGGCTGGAAAAAGAAGCTTGACTAATGTTCTAGCTTTCTGTGGTGAGCCATGCATCCTAAAATTTGCATGTTCAGGGTATTGTATGACTGATTCAAAGTGATCGGAAAAGAGTGGATTCCATGCACCAATACATGTGCTGTCACACAAACATCAACTATGCTGACTATAGATAGATTTAAGGCTGAATAGGATTTTTTTCCCTTTTCATTTTCTAACTGATCCCTGATATAAGCTGGTGATATTTTGTCCCAATTCTTAGAGCCAATCACTTTTTTCACTCCTGTACAGTCGGGCACCACTCAGGAGAATTCAGAAATACAAAGGTGGAACAGCTGCTTCCCTACGACTTTAAGGTATGGCTGCTGAATGTAACCATGAATAATAATCAGTCACCCATGCAGACAAGAAAAAACAAATGTTCAGTCTACCTCTAATGCAGACTACTACTACAAAAAATAAATAAAAAAATCCCTTTTTACGGCCGTTTTCAAAAACTTTTGAGGGCCTTTAATATTGTTTTTCAAACTGACGAAGTTTAAAGGATTTCACAAACCCATGGGAAAAGTGTATTTGATAGACCAGTAATTTAAGAATCCTTCAAAGGTTGCATGCTCTCTGCTCACAGAGTAGGTGCGCATATGTTTAACTACCTGCAAAGTCAAAGACTGCGGGGCTGGTGGCTCAGGTTTTTATAGCACCGATTCAAGGTCCTCAGACAGACAGCTTTCTTATGTACATTGTGCAAGTAAGAAATTAAAAGTGTTTAAAAATATTTGTATTGAAACCTGTTGGTCTCTCTTGAAAATAATTTTTTAAATCTCAATGAGATCTACCTGGATATAAAAGGTTACAAACATACAAAAACTGAGGAAGGGGCCAAGAGGTCAGTCACAGGATGTACTGGGAAGAATCCTGAACTGTCCTGCTGTTGTACAAAAAAAAAAAAAAAACAAGCATGCTCACCCTTTAAATAGAAACTCCCATCAGGCCTGTAGTGAACAGAAACAACATCCGGCATCTCTTGAACCATATCCATAACATTCCTGAAGCCCAACTGTTTCAGAGGCATGGGATGTCCCAACATGGTGACATAGTCTCGTCTGAGCTGGCCAGGATCCAGCCCCAGCTTAGCTGACATGAGTAATGATCGCACATCCTTCTTAACTTTTGCCAAAAGTTCCACGTGGTTCCTGTTGTCCTCCATGGTCTGAAAAAAACAAAGAAAAACAGGATAAGTTTAAGTCAGCCTGTTCTAACGTTCACATTATCATGTGAAAAAAAGAAATGAGAAACCACATTAAACAAACATTTTGTATGTTTCTACTGAGAAATAACTTTGAAATAGCCTATTTAATTGACCCTTTATGACTAAAGCTTTGTTTAATAAGCAGACCGACACCTCAATAGTTCAGCAAGTTGCATCTACAGGTGCTGGTCATAAAATTAGAATATCATGAAAAAGTAGATTGATTTCAGTAATTCCATTTAAAAAGTGAAACTTGTATATTATATTCATACATTACATACAAACTCATATATTTCAGATGTTTATTTTGTTTAATTTTGATGATTACAAATGACAACAAATGAAAATCTCAAATTCATCATATCAGAAAATTAGAATATTACTGAAGACCAATAAAAACAAAGGATTTATAGAAATGTTGGCCAACTGAAAAGTATGAACATGAAAAGTATGAGCATGTACAGCACTCAGTATTTAGTTGGGCCTCCTTTGGCCTGTATTACTGCAGCAATGCGGCGTGGCATGGAGTCGATCAGTCTGTGGCACTGCTCAGGTGTTATGATAGCCCAGGTTGCTCTAATAGTGGCTTTTAGCTCTTCTGAATTGTTGGGTCTGGTGTATTGCATCTTCTTCTTCACAATACCCCATAGATTTTCTATGGGGTTAGGGTCAGGAGAGTTTGCTGGCCAATTAAGAACAGGGATACCATGGTCCTTCAACCAGGTACTGGTAGCTTTGGCACTGTGTGCAGGTGCCAAGTCCTGTTGGAAAATGAAATCTGCATCTCCAAAAAGTTGGTCAGCTGCAGGAAGCATGAAGTGCTCTAAAACTTCCTGGTATGTGGCTGCGTTGACCCTGGACCTCAGAAAACACAATGGACCAACACCAGCAGATGACATGGCACCCCAAACCATCACTGACTGTGGAAACTTTACACTGGACTTCAAGCAACGTGGATGAAGTGCCTCTCTTCTTTTCCTCCAGACTCTGGGACCTTGATTTCCAAAGGAAATGCAAAATTTACTTTCATCAGAGAACATGACTTTGGACCACTCACCAGCAGTCCAGTCCTGTTTCTCTTTAGCCCAGGCAAGACGCTTCTGACGCTGTCTGTGGTTCAAGAGTGGCTTGACACAAGGAATGCGACAGCAGAAACCCATGTCTTTCATACGTCTGTGTGTGGTGGTTCTTGAAGCACTCACTCCAGCTGCAGTCCACTCTTTGTGAATCTCCCCCACATTTTTGAATGGGTTTTGTTTCACAATCCTCTCCAGGGTGCGGTTATCTCTCTTGCTTGTACACTTTTTTCGACCACATCTTTTCCTTCCCTTCGCCTCTCTATTAATGTGCTTGGACACTGAGCTCTGTGAACAGCCAGCCTCTTTAGCGATGACCTTTTGTGTCTTGCCCTCCTTGTGCAAGGTGTCGATGGTCGTCTTTTGGACAACTGTCAAGTCAGCAGTCTTCCCCATGATTGTGTAGCCTATAGAACTAGACTGAAAGACCATTTAAAGGCTTTTGCAGGTGGTTTGAGTTAATTAGCTGATTAGAGTGTGGCACCAGGGGCCATCAATTTTGAACCTTTTCACAATATTCTAATTTTCTGATATGATGAATTTGAGATTTTCATTTGTTGTCATTTGTAATCATCAAAATTAAACAAAATAAACATCTGAAATATATGAGTTTGTATGTAATGTATGAATATAATATACAAGTTTCACTTTTTAAATGGAATTACTGAAATCAATCTACTTTTTCATGATATTCTAATTTTATGACCAGCACCTGTAGTTTGGCCCTCTACTCACTTTCAGGAGGAGTTACTTGCAGCCTGTTTTAAGTCAATGTCAGGGACCTAAAGAGCTCTGGGATGTGACACTGGACTTTCCATTATTACATTTTTAGTTAGTCTATGGTAGATTTGTCATTTTTTTGGATCATTACCATGGTTCAGTCTAGCTGCAGATAATTTCACATTTTTCTCAAAAATTCTCACATTCATTGTTGAATTTAACCCTAAGACAGTGAGATGACCTGTTTTCCTAAAGCAAAGTATTTCCCACCATGATACTCCCACTACAGCTGATAACGACAGTGATTTGTGTTACCCCTTAGATTTTTTTTACCCCAATAAATGAATGTACCTGCAAGCCTGTAACTGCCAAGAAAGGATCAGAAGCGGCATGAAAATGGTCAGATCCGCCTCTTTGGCTGCAATGCGCGCACAGGGGGAACAGTTAAACAGGAGACCTGTGTCGTGCCAGGGCAGTTATCCCCACAAGAATCTCTATCCCAGTGGCGGGTCTAGGGGGTGGCTCCTTGGGCTGCAGCCCCGGATGTTTCCCCAAGAGCCCCAGATCTCGCTTCTGAGCTGATCAGAGTAAAATGTGCAGTACTGGAATTCACCAGAGTGGCAGCATGTGCAGGAAAGCAGCCTGTAGCATTCCTGTGCAGAAGAAGTCCCCACTAGCTGTTGCTAAACAGACTGATGTCCCAGGTATGTGAAGCTCTGACTGATTACCAGACGTTCTTTGTCCTGGAGTTGTATAAAATTCTGTTCCCCTTGTGTCGGGAGTAGAGACTGACATTTTTTCGGGAATCCCACGGGTCACGGGATTCCCGTGGGATTCCAGTGGGATGGGAGTCAGTATTAGTAACGATCACGTGATTGGGACGGTACAGGATTAACGGGAGCAGACGGGAGCAAACCAATAGTAACTAAAAAAAAAAACTAGAATCGATGCACAAAAATAAAATAAAATAGAAAGAAAAAAATCCAGTACTGGCGCGGCGCCGCCATTTTGTAGTTTTTTTCCTTTAAGCCTACACTATAATGAGAGTCAAAAAAACTACACGACCCAAAAACCAACAGTGCTAACGCTCTCAGTTTTTCACCCGCGCTCAAAAACAACAAGAATGGGGCTCTGTTCGAAATCCTGGGCTGCATCATCCAAGGACGCGGTCTACCTAGACTGGATCCTTTGAAGTCCGTGAAAATAAGGAGACCGGAAGAGTTTTGGCTGTAAATTCGACCAGGTCTACCCTTTGGCGGGTTTTAACGCCGTAAGGTCTGTTGCTTAGCAACCGCGAAAGTTGACACACAAAGCAGGAAAAGAATGAAAACCGAAGTTTCCAAAACTGTTTGTTTATTTTTTATTGTAAAGTGAACAAAGACTACATTAACAAGAATCCAGAGTGGAATAAAGGTTCCAACCACCGGGAGCAGGAACAAATAAAATCAAATGTAATGATAGAAACCTTAGTCAGTTAAATAACCTGCTGCTGTCATTCTGCACATCTCTGATGTTGCTGCTATTTTCAAATATTCATTACTGGGAAAATGTCCATAGCTGCATATTGGTTATTTATTCTACAGTTTTATATTGTTAAAACACTTTACAGTATTGTGTTGTTTATATTTTAACTCTTCCCTATTATGTTATTCTTATACATTTTTCTAAGGTCCTCATTTGTGTGACCATTTTCAATAATCTTTCTGCTGCTGTAAATTTGCCCATTGTGGGACAATAAAGGGATTTTCTATTCTATTCTATAAAAGGGGTAGAAAGATATAAGTAAATCTAAACAATGTATGTATAAAAATATATCTGCAAAATCTCTAATATTCAACAAGAAAAAAATCTTAGTTAAGCCTATTGTGCAAAACAGCAATAAAAAGATAAAACTCCTATCAGATTTATAGTCCCCACCCTGCAGATATATTAGAATCTGTCCTTTAATTACAGCCAAACCCAATTACACAGTAACAGATAAAAACCTTTAGATAAATCAAACATTACCGCCACATATCTGACTCAACCATTAAAACAACTATTTTCATTCATCTCAGACGGAACTATTAAATGACTTGTATTATATTAAACTGAACTTCCAATTTTCACCACTGTTCGGCGCCAAGTAACCTTTCCTCTGATCACGGCTTGCTTGGTCTTGCAATGAATCCTGGGTAAACCAAAGATACCGAGGATACATCGGACCCGTCCTTAAAATCAGGCAAAAAGAAGGACGCATTTTAAGGCCGCATAACGAGGACTCTTGGAATCCGACCAGACCTCGGCGCCGCGCTATGACGTAATCGTACTCCGAATCTGGCCTTCTAAGGACGCGTCCTAGGTTTTCGAACAGAGCATGGGAGTGGTGCGGGACCGGGAGTCATTCTGAATGGGAGCGGGATGGCAGCGGGAGTAATTTCACCAGGAGTGGGACGGGACAGGATTTAGATTTCTACTCTGGCCCGGGATCGGGACGGGACACAATTTTTTTCTGTGGGAGTGAAAATCCACTCCCGTGTCAGTCTCTAGTCGGGAGCGCGCATTGAAGCCAGAGAGGTGAACATGGCGGATGGGACCATTTTCATTCATGTCAATGCTGTAACATCCAGTTTAATCAGCAGCTGTTGTCTAAAAAATTCTAAAATAAATAAATAGACGAGGTCCTTTTAAGCTGTTTTGTGTTATTTTTTAAACGCCAAGAGAATCTGTCTTTTTCCAACTTCTGTCAGTTAAGCCTGACAGAAATAAAACTCAGAAGTATTTATCATTTTTCACTGCTGATATAAGAGGACGGAAACTGGCTGATAGCAGGACACAAAAATTAAGATTTCCAGAAAAGATGAGAGAGTAGACTTTCTGGTAAATCCCGTTCTAATGTAAAATATGACAGATTACTGGATTAAAGAAATTTCTAGTATATGACATGCTATCAAACATAACATTTTTTGAGAATTTGGAAACAGTTGCTGTTTATTTCCTAAAAATATGGGAGGAGGAGAGGAGAGAATGGATATTTCAGCTGCCTGGAATATTCCGTTCCTCCTCCATAACATGGGAAGGAATTAATTCACCTACAAATCTTTAACTGTGTTTATTCCTCTCATCATCAACAATAAATCCTGTGGATTTGGTGACATTAAATCATTATTTGCCAAAGTTATGAGAGGGAAATCGTATATTTTAGCCACCTGATATAATCCGTTTCCCATTTGATGATCTTTATGAAATTTCTTTTCTGTTTAAATGTTTATCTAACAATTTACAAATATATTTTTTTTAAAAAGTTCAAACCAAAACAGCTGGACTTTGTTTTCCAAGTTTGAAGATGTTTCGTTTTCCATCCAGAGAGCTTTCTCAATTCAAAATGTCTGAAGTAATGCCATTCCAGACATTTTAAATTGAGAATTGACATATTTTTATTAACTATTTAAGATTTCAAAATATAAAATAATAAATGTTTCAAACATAATATTGAAAAATAATGACAGTTTCAAAATTCACAGGATTTGTTTAATTTTTCCCATGTTATTGGGGAGCAGATTATATCAGGTGGCTAAAATATATGATTTGCCCTTCATAACTTTGGCAAATGATCAAATGTCTCCACAGAGCTTGTTGTTGAAGAAATAAAATAAACACAGTTAAAGACTTGCAGGTAAATGAATTTCTTCCCATGTTATGGAGCTGGAATTGTTATGTGTGATAGCATGTAGTATACTAGAAATTTCTTTAATCCAGTAATCTGTCATATTTTACATTAGAACGGGATTTAGCAGAAAGTCTACACGCTCATCTTCACCCTTGGGGCTAAGCCCCTGATCTCCTAGAATCCTAGATCCTCCCCTGCTCTATCCCCTCTCCATTCCGCCTCAATTCAAACCTAAAGGTGAATCTTGAGATGCGTTAACTTTATTAAAGATAATATAGCAGAATGTCGCCAGTGATATTGATTAAAAAAATAATAATAATAATAATACGAGAGCGGTGGCCTTTTAAACATGAAGCTGTCCACAGGGTAAACGACCAAGGGCTCCTTGTTGGTTTCCTCATTGTTTCAATATGATCTCGTGGAATTATCTCATTTTTTGTTTGTTTTTTTTCATAAAAAAAAGGTTTGGTAAACTTTAAAATAAATGTACAACGGTTAAAAAAATTATGAAAAATATGTTTTGCTATCCACAGTTAGTCCAATTAGCTTTAAATTTTAAGTTAACATAAGTATGGAGAATTTTGTGTATGTGTAATACGGCATTTGTTTAATTTTTTTGTAGAAATTAGTGCGTAAATTATTTAATTACATCTTTCAATACATAGACTTTGTCAACGATGTGTGGGACAAATTTCTAGATTATATTTTGCTGCTTGTGAAGGAGGATAATTAAAGGGTTAGCCTAATTAGCATACTGACCACGAGACGCTCCACGGTAATAAATAGCCAAAGAATATAATTTTCCAGACAAAAAGTTAAACGATACGCAACTTAGGAAAAACAGAGTTACACATACCAAAGGTTTGCTCGTCAAATCATTCACTGACCTGAAAAGAACCGAGAAAATTGATTAGGTCGGCGATGTATTTCCTGCAGCCTCTAAAGCCAGTCTGTGCAAACCCTGCTCTAACCCTACAGAACAGCATGGAGGCAATGCACCCTCCAGTGGCCACAAGTGGTACTTCACCACCAGTGTAGGGATTTGTGGACGTAAACCTGTTTTCCTAAAATATTACTATAACAACAAACAAGAATTATATACAGTACTACACAAAATAAAATATGACATAATATTGTGTCAAAATCATTACATGCACAGCATTGTTAATATTTGTACTTTTTCTGGATGAATGAATGAATGAATGAATAGATGGATGGATGATGAATGAATGATTGAATGGAGGGAGGATGGATGGATGGACAGATGGATGATGAATAAATTGGTGGATTGATGATGAATGAATGGATGATGGATAGATGGATGGATGATGAATGGATAGATGGATGGATGATGAATGAATGATTGAATTGAGGATGGATGGATGGATGGATGGATGGATGGATGGATGGATGGATGGATGGATGGATGGATGGATGGATGGATGGATGATGAATGGATAGATGGATGGATGATGAATGAATGATTGAATGGAGGATGGATGGATGGATGGATGGATGGATGATGAATAAATTGGTGGATTGATGATGAATGAATGGATGATGGATAGATGGATGGATGATGAATGGATAGATGGATGGATGATGAATGAATGATTGAATGGAGGATAGATGGATGGATGATGAATAAATTGGTGGATGATGATGAATGAATGGATGATGGATAGACAGAAAGAATTGAAATTGTGTACTTGCTAGTGATGCATTATATATTGATGTTGGCATAGGTATCGGCTGTTACTAATAATGTTTTTATACATCATTGTTTTTTAACCCTTTATAGATAAGTCTCTAAAATGCATCTGCCTAACTACATTTAAATAGTAGTGTATTGCGGTACTCTTGTGCTCTCAACAATAGGAAATCATTCAATAAATATTTGGGAGTTCATTTTTGGAAATTACAAAACCCTAATGAAAGCTTTTGGTTCGAGTAACTGTAGATCCATCAGCCACAACCAACTTTCATCACAAAGTTACATCCTTGTTCAGATGTAATTTAAGAACTTTTAAACCCGTTTGACTTTTTTCATTTGATTCTATTTTCTCATTTTTTATAACTCAAA
>CM060070.1:13834000-13901500 GCA_030533445.1 Cyprinodon diabolis | reverse complement strand
AATGATTCATACAGGCTTCCGTGAATGGACATTGTTGATGTAAAGAGTTGTGAGTCACATTTTCCTCTGCAGTGTATATCTGTTGCTGCAGTGGAACCTGCATAGACATTGCAGCCCTTATCAGCAAAGACTGTCAACAAGCACCTCAGCTATCTGCTTTGGGTCACCTTAAATATGACATTAAAAGACGTCTCAGGATTTCAGCCTGTTAGGTAGCTGATTGGTCGATCCAATGGGCTCACCCCACCCAATAGAGGTTCATTATTATAGATTTATATATGCCATGTGGAGGAACTACTCTGCACTGCATGTGACAGACTAGCTTATGAAATATCCTAACTAAGGTAACACACTGTAAGAAAAGGTCCACCTAAACAAAGATGCATAATAGACTCTTTTTGGCAATTAATCAAATATAATGTTTTTCTGGACTCTTGTCAATTTGAGGATCCAAATGATCCAAATGAAGTTTTAATTTAAATGCATGTAACACTTTCCACAGATAAACCAGCTTAAATTTAAGGGCAGAAGCAGTGAGCAGAGATAGGAAAAGGCATGAGAAGAGCCAAAGAGGTAATTACCAAATGTTTTAGTTTGAAACTTGCACTTACCCATATGCCTACTGCTGTCTTTTCACACTCAATTCAAAGAATGATTAATATAATCTCCCCTGTTAAATAGAATACTCATTTAAGAAGCCAAAACATGTCGCTCCCTGCCTACATGCTGACATAATGTTTTATTTCTTTTTAGTAACCAATGCTAAGAGAGAATAACAACAATAAAAGTTTAGAGCTAAAGCAATTAATTGGATTAATCATGATTAATCGATAACTGAAATAATTGTCAACTAATTTAGCGAGCTATTGATCGTTAAATTGAGTATAGAGACTTTAAAACAGGCCTTTAGCTGACAGAGAAACCAACATAGAGCAGTGATTGCACCAAAATTGTAAAAAAAAATACACTACCGTTCAAAAGTTTCGGGTCACATTGAAATGTCCTTATTTTTTAAGGAAAAGCACTGTACTTTTCAATGAAGATCACTTTATATTAGTCTTAACTTTAAAGAAATACACTCTATACATTGCTAATGTGGTAAATGACTATTCTAGCTGCAAATGTCTGGTTTTTGGTGCAATATCTACATAGGTGTATAGAGGCCCATTTCCAGCAACTATCACTCCAGTGTTCTAATGGTACAATGTGTTTGCTCATTGGCTCAGAAGGCTAATTGATGTTTAGAAAACCCTTCTGCAATCATGTTCTGAGAACAGTTTAGCTAGTTATAGAAGCTACAAAACTGACCTTCCTTTGAGCAGATTGATTTTCTGGAGCATCATATTTGTGGGGTCAATTAAACACTCAAAATGGCCAGAAAAAGAGAACTTTCATCTAAAACTCGACAGTCTATTGTTGTTCTTAGAAGTGAAGGCTATTCCACGCGAGCAATTGTAAAGAAATTGAAGATTTCCTACAACGGTGTGTACTACTCCCTTCAGAGGACAGCACAAACAGGCTCTAAACGGGAGGCCGCGTTGCACAACTGAGCAAGAAAATAAGTACATTAGAGTCTCTAGTTTGAGAAACAGACGCCTCACATGTCCCCAACTGGCATCTTCATTAAATAGTACCCGCAAAACACCAATCTCAACATCTACAGTGAAGAGGCGGTTGCTGGATTCTGGGCTTCAGGGCAGAGTGGCAAAGAAAAAGCCATATCTGAGACTGGATTCTGAATAAGGAAGGCTATCACTCCATTTTACAACTCAATGCCATACCCAGTGAACAGTGCTTGATTGGAGCCAATTTCATCCTACAACAGGACAATGACCCTAAACACACCTCCAAATTGTGCAAGAAATATTTTGATAATGGAGTGGCCAGCGCAGTCACCACATCTGAACCCCATTGAGCTGTTGTGGGAGCAGCTTGACCGTATTGTACGCAAGAAGTGCCCATCCAACCAATCCAACTTGTGGGAGCTGCTTCTGGAAGCGTGAGGTGCAATTTCTCCAGATTCCCTCAACAAACTAACAGCTAGAATGCCAAAGGTCTGCAATGCTGTAATTGCTGCAAATGGAGGATTCTTTGACGAAAGCAACGTTTGATGTAAAAAAAAATCTTATTTCAAATACAAATCATTATTTCTAACCTTGTCAATGTCTTAACTCTATTTTCTATTCATTTCACAACGTGTGGTGGTGAATAAGTGTGACTTTTCAGGAAAACACAAAATTGTTTGGGTGACCCCAAACTTTTGAATGGTAGTGTATATAAACATTTTGCATTTCAGATGAAAAAACAACTTTTTCGTCTGTCAATATGCACAATCCAGAGCTCATCAAGTGGAAAGATTTTAGTTTCGACTGGTTTAATTTCATAAAAAGGGAGGCTTTTGAACCTTTATTAAACAACCAACAACTTTAGATTTGCTGAAGTACCAGTACTAAGAGCTGGACTCGGCCATAAGGTTCTCGACAGGGAAACCTCCTGAGCCGAGACAGCCGCCCATCAAAAAAACTATGTGGTGCTCTCCAGTGACAATAGAACCAGACAGATTAATCAGCATGGATTAAATTCTCTCTAGTCTTAGAAGACCAAAAATCTAACCTCTAACCAGGGTTTTATTAATGTTGGTTAGGAAATCTTTATTGGTAAAAGCAGTCTTGTATAAGAATCAAAGGGGTGAAGGTAATAGCCTTAGTTTGAATTGCTGTTGTATGGATTCAGGGGGTTCTATTTTGGAGTAAATACATTCAAGAGAACCCTGGTTCTGATCAAATAACTGGGCCAATGGTGTATTCACACTAGAAAAATTTTTGATCTTGACCAAAACTGGACTCTTTTCACTTGGTCCAGTTTGCTTTCATGTTGTACATGTTATAACAGAACTGTAAGTTGTAATAACGGCTTACATGTTTTAATTATTGCTCCCATCGGACAGAAATGACTCGGAGCCCAAACCTGTAAATGGAGGAACACTGTATGGGGGTTCTATATCTGGATCAAGAATGACTTTAGTGCTTAGTTCACTGCTATATGTTTTCTGTTGTTGGAAGATCTTGATCAACTGGGGCAGCATGGCCCTAGTTTATCCGTCCCCCCACCTGGGATTATTAAAATATGTCTGATTCTGATTCTGATTCTGATCTAGATCTAGATTTCTAGATATTAGGTCCCAACCTTGGTTTCAATTTAGTATATCCACATATGCACAAAAGTAGACCAACTTTGTTTTGTTGAAGGTAACCAAAGGTGGCAGATGTGAATACACCCTGAAATCCGCTCTCGGTCTGTTTCCACACAGACTCTGGTGCGTCGAAAAAATACAGTATGCAGTACTATACTAGAAGTATATGAGATGTAGATATTGTGGTCAAAAGTATGAATTTCATTGTATATAAATTAGGGCTGCAGCTGAAGATTATTATTCTTAATTAATCAGTCAGTTTTTTAAAATAATAACCATAAAACAAAAAACTGTTTTGGGGAAAATTTGTTTTTTTAATTTGAACCGGTGCAAGATTAAAATGTTCTTCTTCAGAAATTCTGCATATTTACAGACAAATAAGGTTCTTACATCTTAAATGCAAAATGTTTACATAAAATGTTATGTTTTGGTTTAATTTCTGCTCTCAGTTGGTTTTCTGTCAGCAAATGGCCTTTTTAGTCTGTATAATCCAGTTAACGATTAATCAAATAATACACACGTGGACAAATTGTTGGATTAAAAAGAAAAACACACAGAAATAACTTGAATCTGACTAAATTAATAATAATCTGTGAAAATTAACAAGTGAAGGCCAGACATTGTTTTTCAATCATGCTTCAACAGAATAATTAAAGAAAATAGTAAATTCATTAAACAAGCATGGACAGGAATGATGGTACCCCTAGAAAAGGCTGAAGGTAATATAACCAAAGTTACATTTTAAATTAAGGTGTGTCCACTTTTAAGTCAGTGCCCCATATATATTAGAGGCCGCTATCGATATTGGGGGGCTTTAAAAAAAAAAAAACATACCTGATATCCGTTATACATATGCCAGAACTTTAAAAAAAACTGAACATACGCATACACGGTTTATGCACTGTCCAGCTATAGTCCTTATTATAACCTAAAACATTATTCAAGTCAAAGAAACAGAAAATAGAACTGTAGAATTCAAATAAGCTGCAATAATTTGAGTAATGTCAACATAAAACTATAAATACAGAACATTTTTGTGGTGCTGATTTAGATGCCGCCTCAAACCTGTGGTGTTTTTAATCTTAGTGGTGCTGGAGACCTGACTAACTTAAAAACTGCAGATGCTGCATCCAACACCTGTTACATCCTTCATGAACTGCTCCCCTCTGCCTATGAAGTCCATTATATATATATATATATATATATATATATATATATATATATATATATATATATATATATATATATATATATATATATATATATATATATATGAGTCGGGAGAGTACACCCTATTATTTATAAGTATTTATCTAAAGTTTTTGCAGAATTCCAGAGCAGTTTGGGGCATGCCATAAACGGTTTATTTTAAATTGTACCTTTTGTATCAATAAAAATAATTCTGACAAAAAAATATAGATTTTTGTGAGTGAGTTTAAAATGGATTTTTATTAGTTCTATGAAAGATCTAGGCTTTGAAAGGTTAGAAACTCACTCTCCCACACAGGAACAACTAGTACACCTTATCATAAATGCCCCAAAAAAGAAAACCTGGGCAATTAAGGGAAAGTTTTGGTAATACACTTATTCAACATACTGCTGCTTTTCTGGTTAGTGAAAAGGTACCGCCTGCTAACTGCCACAGTATTAGTAAAACCAAAACTGACCAGAGTTGAACTGAAGTTAACCTCTTCTCTCCCCCACTGCATTTATTAAAGTAGTGCTGTCAGCCACAATCACTGAGTCACTGGGACATGAGGAAGCTTGCTGCCCTGATCTTTAGTGATATTATAGCCAAGATTAAAAGTTTAATGCTATTATAAAACCATTTCCATTTAATGTTTTTATGTTATATTACTTTTGATTTTAATTGGTTTATTATATACTCTTACAATGGCAAAATGCATTTTATAGACTGTTTTATATAAAAAAAAATCATTCTTTCATTTACAGTGTAATCAATTTAAATGTTTAGTAATCTTTAGTCAAATCAGATAGAGCCGTGTTGTGTATTTTGTGCTGGAAGGTTGTGCAGTTGGTATAGTTACCTTGCAGCAAGAGGATGTTTTGTTGGAATCCTGGCCTCTTGGTTACTTTCCACAATAAAATAAATGGATGTCATGTTAACTAGGTTCTTTAACATGCCGTTGGGTATAAGATGGCGCATGATTGGTGGTCCAGGGTTTCTACACTTTGCAACCCAGTGGCAGAGAAATGCAGCTAATCCCACAAACCTTCAAGGATGGATGGATGGATGGATGGATGGATGGAGGGATGGATGGATGGATGGACGGACCGACCGATCGACATTATAGATAGATACAATAATACTACGGTATTATACTACCGTACTAAGCGGAAATCAACAAAGTAAACAACCTAGCAAAAGTCCTTTTACCCTTTCTAAAGATTTCTCATTTGACAACCAAAACTTTTAGTTTGTATTGCAGTTTTATGTAAATATCCAACACAAAATAGCATATCACCTTTAAGCTGAAGAGAAAATGTTTATCAGAAGCTACCTATTATTTAAACTCTAAGACCTGCTGACTTAAGCCTCTATCCCATTGAAAATAGCGTCCTCCTCTCCCTCCGCTGGCTGGCGTCGGGGCTCACCGGTGCACTGGTGGAGCTCGGGGTCTGGGGGTGGATGCCTGGGGGGCTGCTGGCTCATTCCTGGCGGCCTCTCCGCTGGCCCCGGCCGGCCGGGGCTTTGCTGGGGCTCCTGTCTGGGGATCGGGTGCCCTTGGGGCCTCGGATCCCTGGGGCCCGGGACTGGATCCACTTCGGGGTGGGGCTGGCTGTTGTTCGGGGATTTTCGGTGGGGGGGGCGTGGGGGAGAGCTGCATGGCATGGTGGGGTGCGGGTCTTGGGTCCTGTTTTGGGCTCCGGTTTTTCCACTCGCACTTCTCCTCTTGCATATTTATTTTAATTGTAATTATTAATTTATTAATTTATTTACATATTTATTTATTCATTTATTTTTTATTTATTTATTATTATTATTTTTTTTCTTTCTTTTCTTTTTCTTCCTCGGTGGGGGGGAGCGGTTGTGGGCGGGTCGGTGTCTGGTGTCCACTGTCGCATTGGGGGGCTCCTTTTTTTTTTTTTTTTTTTTGGGGGGGTTTGGCATGTCTGTTTTCTCGGGGGGTGGGCGGGCCTGCTGGGTGGGGGTCCTGCTGGCGGTGCGCCGCGGGTGTGTGGGTGTACGGGCGGCTCCGGCGGGGGTGGTGTTGGGGGGCCGGTGTGGGCGGGCTCGCTGCGCTGACTGGGTATTCGGGTGGGTTTTCCCTCTTGGAGGCATGGTGGAGCTGCTCTGTTCCCGCTGATCGCGGCGGGTGAGGCTGCGGGGCGGGTGGGGGGTTGGAGTGGCTCTGGCCGGCGCGCGTGTTGGGGGGCTGGGGCGGCGGAGCTGCTCTGGCCGCGTGTCAGGGCCTGGTGCGGGCGGCGGGGGGGGGGGGCGGCGGACGTGGCTGTGCTGCTTTGGCTTCGTCCGGTGGGGGAGCGGCGTGGTTTGCTCCACTCTGGCTTTGTACTGCCCCTCGGGCTGCTGGCGGGGGGTGGTTGCGCCGGCTGCGGTCTGCTCTTCTTGCGGTTTTGCGCCGGGCGGCTTTTCTGCTCTTGGGTTGATTCTGTGCGAGGTGTGTTGCGTTGCGCGCTGTTGGCGTCGGTGTTGGTGGGGTGGGGCTGCGCTTTTGGCCGGAGGGACGTTTTGGGGGGGTCCCGCGGCGCTCGCGTCCGGTTCGCGGCGGATGCGCGTGGGCCCCGGCCGCAGGCGGGGCCGCCTGTGTGTTTTTCCTGGGTGGTGCGGTCGCGGTGGGTGTTGCGGCCGGTCGCCGGGGCTTGGTGCCGGGGGGCGGGGCATGTTTCGGTGCTCTGTGGGGCTGGGGCGTTTCGGTCGGTGCCGTGGGGGGGCTGGTGTTCGGTGCCCGGCCCTACTTCAGGGTGGCCGGCTGCCGGCGGGGCCCGCGGACTCGTCCCCGCGGCTCCCCGGGGCGCCGGCATGGCGGTGGCTGGGGGGCTTCTTCGTGGCTGTCTCTCCTCCTCCCTTGGTGGGGGTCTGATTTCCGGGGCTGGCCCCGCCTTGGTGCCTTCGCTTCTGGGGTCCCTTTGGGCGCCTGGGGCTTTGGGTCTCCAGGCGCTGGACTCAGTGCTCTGGGGGGTGTGCCTCTCCGGCTCTCCACAACCACTATTGAGCATTTTTTCTATGGTTAAAACTTTACATGCACAAGTTCACCCTCACAAACAACTACAGGTGCTAGGCTTCAGGTACTTAGAGATTCACTTCCAAACAGAAACCCCACATTCATATCTTCTGGTAACACAGAGTACATGTCAGACTTAATAATATTACTTTAGCGATAGTTTCAAGGTGTTGCTTTATTGTATATCTCGTACCTTGTCTTTTGGTTGTGCTGTTCTTTTTTCATCTCGTTACAGGTGATGAAGCAGACTGAAAATGTTTTGTTATTATCTCCTTCCTATCTCCTCTTTCTTTCATCTTTTGTCCTTTTTTTTTCCTTTTTCTTTTTCCTTTTTCTTCTTCTATTTTTCTGCTCTACTTACATTGCAGTGTCCATATGAACTGTAAACTCCCTGCATAATTATAATAAAGCAATTTATATGCATGAAACAAGTGGAGCAGTATGGCAATTGCCATACCGCTACACTTGTGAAAGTAAAATCTGTTGGGCTCCTTTTGGCATCAAGACAATTATTCTTATTGCCACTGTCGTTGGAAAATCTCTTTAACGACTTAAAATTGGAGTTAAGTTTTGTAAAAATTCAAAGTTCTTAAAAGGCAGAAAAGTCTTCAAACAATGATCCAAAAAATCAGGCAGAAGCAGCTGAAGTCCAGGTCCAATGTGATTTATTGCAAAATACAAAGAATCACACACGAGTTGACCGCCGGCGTGCAACTGAACAAATGATGAAAATGGCCCTCTTTTATACACTCCTTGGGCTTGTGGGGCTCCTCCCCCAAGCCCCCACCTTTTTTCATTATTCTAGGTACTTTTTCTTTGGGTAAAACCAATTATTTTTATCTTACCGGTGGAAAACCCCTTTCAAAGGATATTTTTTATATATTTAATCAACAGTCTTTGTTACAGGTTATGGTGACATTTCTTTGCAAATCATGATGACATATATTGTCATTAAATCAAAAACACATCATTTCTTTAACTATTAATCTTTCAAAACAAGCTTTTATCCAATGTAACTTATGATTATAACATTTCTTTGAGAACAGTCTTACAGGTCATGATGACATTTGGTGCACTTAAATCAGAAACATATGACACTTTCAATCAATAATATGTCAAAACTAAACCTTTCTTCTAATGTGATCTAAGATTATAATATTACTTCAAACCAGGTCAGCATAACCCTGGTGTTCCATGTCCCAGTAAAACATCAACCTTTCTGTGACCAATACTGCACAGTGTGTTTTGAAGATGACAATTCAATTCATCACAATTGTTTTAGCTGAGTTTAGCTGAGCTGTGCAACCTTGAGATGACAAATAACTCATTTTTAATGAGTTTGCCTCTTTCACTACAAAGGCTTCTTTTGACTGGATTCCAAACTTCAAAAGGCCAGGTGCAGAATCACACACACACTGCTTCTCTATTTCTCCCTTTGGCCTCTATAAATGTATTTATGAAAACAACTCTTTAAACATTTATAAAGCATTTAATTCTATTTTATTCTAATCATTGGTGCATATTAATACACTAAATTTCCCCCCTTTGATCCTGAAAAGGATCAACACAAAGTGACTCCGCAGGTGATGACTCCCATAAAATACTTTATATGTGAAGTTTCAAAAGTAACAGATGTTTATATATTGTGCACACCAAACCAAAAGTGAGACTAAACACATACCATATAGTTGTAGTGACTGATATAAAAGTTGCAAGTGTGAGTACATGGTAAAATGACAAAATGCGGAAAGTAGAATGTAAAAATTAAGAACATCTTAAAACAAAGAGGGATCCCCCTCTTGGCACACTTAAGAGGATCTTCTCCTCGTTGCTTACTTTTTTTGTAGAAAGAGTTTCTAACATTGTTTTCTCAGCAAAGGAAAATTCCAATGCCCAAGCAGCATCTTGTGTCGCGAGGTCATCGCATCCCCCTCTGCATAGGTGTCAAGAAACACCCATAAATAAACAAAGAAAAGCTTCATCATGCCTGGACTATGCCAGGCAACCACATCATCCAATGGTCAATGGACCGTCATTACAACCAACATAGGAGTAACCTCGCGGCACTCTCCTGCACAGTACTTGTACTGTCAGATGTATTATACACAATTATGTTGTCAGTTATTTTTAACATAGGTATTGATAATCATTAATAATCAGCATTGTCCTTTATACACAGTGTGGTGTCATGGGTGAGATCAGTAATATTTAGGGCTTCCATGTTGCCACTCGCTCGGTCAGCTGCAGCAACTTTCCTTGCAGGGTGATTATGGTGGTTCGTGCCTCCTGAAGTTGTTGTCTCAGTTCCTCATTTTCAGGGGTCAAACGCTGATTCCTTCCCTTTTCCTTGGTTTTATACATGGCACGACGAACAGCCTGTATTGGGAGCTTAGATGAGGGGTACTGCAGACCCCTCATCATTTTTGAATACACATCTGTTGTCATGGAGGTGACCTCTGGCGCTAGGTCGTTGATGGAGCGATAGGTATGCAGTGGATGGGCGAAGAACCCCATGAGGTGTACATATTCCGATGAGCTGATGCATAGGCCTCCGAATTTCACACCTAGCCCTTTGTGCGGATCAGGAGCCATCATGTCGTAGCGGGTTGCTTGCACACCTGATGTAGATGGCTGCTCCTGAAGTGGTCCAGCGAGTTGTCCTCCATACTCCGGGTCAGTTGGAACGTTGCTCGGCTCGGTCTCGATCACGATCTGTAGGGCCCCAGGCGATTGTGGGTTGGACATTGGGTTCTCTGTAGGTAGTGGTGGTTGATCATGCGGCTGCCTGTGGGGTGCCTCCATGACGCCTGGTCCCCCGGCCGGATGTTCTGGCTGCCTGTGTGGAACATTGGAGCCTGCAGCTATTTCTACCTGTGTGCCTACCGACGCCTGTGTGTAGTATCTCTCTCTATTGTTCTCTTGCCATTCCTCGGGGTAATAAATTTCCTCATAAGTTCTTTCCATTGTCAATTAATCTGCATTTGGAGACATGATGAGGCACATTTAGATATCTTCATGAGGCATATTATCTCCTAAACTTATGGATAAGTCAGCATGCAAATTACTATATCTACGTGAGTAAGTATATGAGTCATTGTTATGCAATTTAGTATATATTTTGATTATTAAAGAAAGGCACGTACCTGGTGGGGATGGGAGGAGATCATTGCTATGTTCTATATGACTTTATCCAATTCTATTTCTACTATTGGGAACTGTCCAGTTACGCTTACAACAAGCTTTGAGACCAGTCCCCGAACAAGGGGTTTGATGCAACATATAACTATTAATATGATCAATATTACTGCTCCTAGAATCATCCCTGCTGCCTTAAGATATTTTCCCCATCCGAGCTTATTAAATCAATCCCAGAATCCCTTCAACTGAGTATTCCAATTGGACTGCAGTACATGTTCATCTCTCATGGGTTTCATTTCCTGGAGGACTCCTGTGAGGCTGCCATTAACATCTGTATGCATAGGAATTAAAGTACAACAATCTTCTCCGATATAGTCACATATTCCTTGGTCCCCAGCCATGCGGGACTCTAGCACGAACCTATTTTGCAGAACCATTAGTGAAGTAGCATGCAATTGTTCCTTCACCAGATCTACGCCCTTTATTGTAAAATTTATAAACCTTTGTTGATTATACCATAGGAGATTTACCCACCTACAATTGCGAGCTACATACTGAGCATTAACAATTGATCCGTAGATTGGTACTGAACCAGCCCCTCTTCCGCTTTCTATCCAACCACTCCCTATGGCAACCTGTTTTTCAGGTACTCCATATGGGATCTGATCCCATGTGATATATACTTCATCCGATGTTTTCCACTCATGTTTAACGGGAGTACTTCTTTTAGCGCGGTTGGTTATTTCGTTAGATGTTACATTACTGCCTATTGGGTTATTTACTATTAACTTTAGTTGTCCTGTCAGCATTACTGGTGCACAGATGCCTTCCCACTGAGCGGGTAATGTGGCCAACATCTGTGTCTCATTGTGACACATCCAAAAAATGTCACCTAAAGGGACGGATCCCTTTGCCAGGCTCAGTATTCGGTATTGAGATACACTTGAAGGTTGAAACTCATAGATGACATGTCCCCCATCTGGTACTACTTGTTCACAGCGTATGGTAGCATTGGAACTTGTTTTACAAAACTTAATGTGGTAGGTGAGGTTCCCATTTGCTGTCGGTGGGTACCACGTTCTATTACTACATGTCACCAGTCTATCTGTTGTCCACATCTGTCTAGAGGTTCTATTGGTCACCTCTTCTAATTCTTTCCCTCGGGCTATACAAAATGGAAAAATCAGTTCAGCTGGTTTTCGTACTACTGGTGGAAGAGAGAACGTGCTCATTATATCATTTATTGAGGAGTTCAGTGCTCTGGGGCATATTATATGGTCGTCTGACAATGATGAAAGACCTCCTGCCATCTGCATGGCACAGTGAGCAAAGCACTCCATTACGTCTGGACAGTCACCTATTTTACTTCCATGGAATAATCTGAAGGGCTGGTAATTTTTTAACATTATAGCAGGCTATACAATCATCTTTAGGGCGCTGTTTGGCCTTTAACATTGCCTGGACAGAGTACTGAATCCATTGTTGGAACATATTGGTCTCCCAGTGTGCAGTCTTTAATTTGTCTAGATCTCTTTTCTGTCTTCTGTTTATTAGTTGTACCACTCTATGCGCTCTTTCTACTGTCATTACTTGTTCTGTTAGTGTGTTTTTTTGCATATGTTTGTTTTGCATCTCACCTCAATGATCACCATCCCATCCCCACGGCACTCCATGCTTCGTTGAATTCCAAGCCAATGTTTCCCCATTGACTTCCCTAAAATTTCTTCACACATTACATAATCATATCCTTTGATTTGCACATGCATTAGTGATAAATTCTTCCCATCATTATTACTGATTACCCCTTGGTTAGTAGCTAGTGTTATCATTGCTAGTGCACATGTTTGTGTTTGTGTGTGACGCATTGTGTGTGTACATTGTTAGTAGTAACCTTAATAAGATCCCCCCTTGTTAACCCACAAAGGGTTAACACAACAAGAAGATTAGTCAGAGTCGGGAGAAGGCGCATCCGAGAGATGCCCAGACGGCGATGGGGTGGGCGGGACCGAGTCGATCGACGGTCCACTTGTCGCGGAGGAGGAAGGGGAAAGGGAGGGGAAGAAAGGGGAAGGTGCAGGTGAGGGATGTGAAGGGGACAGGACTCCACCAGCATCTGGTGGGTCAGTAGAAAGAAGTTCGTCCAGTGCCTGAACGAAGGATGGATCTGGGTCAGACCCAGAAGAAGTCTCAGCGGCAGAAGGATCATCATCATTGCCACCAGAATCAGAAGGTGGATGGGAAGCATAAGAATGAACACTGTCATCCTCAGAGTCCCCTGGCATTGGTGATTGGTGGCCTGCCAAGCGTGCCGAGCGTCTTTGGACGCCGGACGTTGAGGGGAGTGGGGACGCATCAGTGCCCGACACTGGTGCAACATCTAAAGTCTGTGAGCTAGTGGAGGGGTGCTGCGGAGGGAGAGTTGTTGCTGCCCTGTCAGCATGCGCAGAGCCCGTCGGTCCTGGATCAAGGCCAGGTGGGTCTGGAGGCCGATGCCTGGTGCAGTGGTTTTTATGAAACCAGAAGGGCTTACCTTCAACTTTCAGGGCAGTGGGAGTGGTAAGCACAACTTTAAAGGGGCCTTCCCTACGAGGCTCGTTCCACTGACGTCTAAAGACTCGTATGAACACACTGTCACCAACTTGAATGTCCCTGACGTCCACTGGAATGTGTGTCTCGTCTCGGCTGTGAGCTGCTTTCACCTGTTGGAATATAAGCCTGTGAATGCGGGTTAAGGACCTGAGGTAATCCCCCAGTTCACGTTCAAGCTGTGCCAAGGAAACCTCCTGCAGCAGGGGTCCACGAACCTGTGGGAGAGGCATTGGTCGACCTGTAAGCATTTCATGAGGGGTAAGATGGGTTATTCGGTTAGTTTGGGAACGCATTGCCATTAATGCAACAGGCAAGGCATCAACCCAAGTCAAACGGTTGTTGCTGTCAGCTATTATCTTAGCTATCTTCGATTTCAGCACTCCGTTAGCTCGTTCCACGGATCCCTGTGACTGGGGATGATACACACAACCAAACTTCTGTGTTATGCACAACAGTTTGAACATTTGCTGGATCACCTGTGAAACAAAATGAGGTCCATTATCAGATGATATGGTATCAGGCATGCCAAATCTGGGAAAAACTTCTTTACACAAAAACCTTGCTGCTGCTTTGTGGTCATTCTTAGCAGTGGGGCATGCCTCCACCCATCTGCTAAACCTACAGACAACCACCAACATATACCTCTTTCCCTGAACCCGAGTTATCATGTCAACGTAATCCATCATCAGATGGCGGAACGGACCGTCTGGCATGGGGATATGTGCTAAGGGCTGGCCAAACATTTTACGCACATTATACTTAGGGCAATGTGGGCATAAGGCCAATTCTCTGTCTACCATAGGTCTCATATAAGGCGACCACCAGACTGCCTTTAACTTTTGAACAACTTGGGCTCGTGAACAATGATCAGGTCCATGCATTATTTTAATGGCCGTTGGTAATAAGGACAACGGTAGTACAAAATGTCCCCGAGAACTACGCCACAACCCAGCGTGGGGGTGTGTTGAGCGAGCCGCCCCCCTTTGCACCCACAGACGTTTTTCCGCTTCAGATACGTTGTTTTGGGCTTCTATTAATGAGGCTAGATTAGTAATAGGTTCGCACTCAGCTACATGAACCATTGGTCCCTGCACTGCTGATCCTGTGGCTTCTTTAGCTGCCTCATCTGCCAAGTTGTTTCCTATGGCAATAGGTGTTTTTGCTGTCTGATGGGCTGCACATTTTACAATAGCCAACGCAGATGGGAGTTGCATAGCTTTTATTAATTCTACTACAGCTTGCCCATGTGTCACTGGAGTGCCAACTGTTCTAAGGAACCCTCGTTGTTTCCAGATGCTAGCATTTATATGGCATACCCCATATCCATATGCACTGTCAGTATAGATTGTCACTCTTTTACCAGTAGCCAATTTACATGCTGCTGTTAATGCTTTTATCTCTGCCAACTGGGCAGAGCAAGGTTGATCTAGGCTCATTGATTGTACCTTGGTAAAGGTCCCATCGGGGTTAAGTTGGACTATTCCATATCCAGCTCTATTCCCTGTCTCCCCTCTGACACATGATCTGTCTACGAACAGTGTCAGATCAGATGGGATTGGATGATTGTATAAGTCCTCCCTTACCTTCATGAAGGTGTCCGTCTCCTGGAGACAATCATGGGGCTCACCTTCTGTGGGCAATACCATTCTTGTGGCTGGATTAATGGTGGTACAGCGTTGTATTGTTAAATCAGGTCCTGAAAGCAGAACTTCATAACCTGTTCGGCGAGCTTGGGTTATCACAAAGCGTGGACTGGTGAGCAGTGCATGTAATTGATGTGATGTGTACAAAATAACAGGGTGGCCCATAGTAATAACTGAGGCCTTTTTGTAGGCGAAGGCTGCTGCTGCCAAGCCCTGGTAGCAGGGAGGCAGACCTTCTTCGACACCATCTAGTTTTGTACTGTAATAAGAAATTGGCTGTTTACCTGTAGGGGTGTCTTGCATCAATACTGCACATGCATACCCTTGTCGCTCAGCCACATAGAGATGGAATGGTTTGCCATAATCTGGATTGGCCAGAGCAGGAGCGGTTTGGAGATCTTGTATCAGCAGCTGGAACGCACCCTCTGCCTCATCTGTCCATTGCAATTGAGCCGACTGGTGTCCTTGACCCGCGGCTTTAATCAGTGCTCTTAGCGGAGATGTTTTGATGGCATAATCACACACCCACGGTCTGCTGTAACCTGCCATGCCAAGGAAAGACAACATGTGACCAACAGTCCGAGGTTTGGGCATTTGAGTTATGGCTTCCAGTTGGGACGGTGCAATACACCTCTTGTCCCCACTGAGTTGCCTGCCGAGATACTCCACTGTTTGCCGGCAGAATTGCAATTTTTGTTTACTTACTTTGTGTCCTCCTTCTGCCAAAGCAGTCAACACTGTAATGGAGTCTCTCTCACACTGCTCTTTAGAAGCAGAACAAATCAAAATGTCATCAACATACATCAACATTGTAGATAGTATGTCAAGGTGATTTAAGTCATTTGCCAGTACTCGATTGAAAATTGATGGTGAGTGTACAAAACCCTGTGGTAATCGTGAATAAGTATATTGTTGGCCTTTGTAGGTGAATGCAAACAAATACTGGGAATCTGGATGGACCGGTACACTGAAAAATGCTGAACACAGATCTATCACAGTAAACCATTTGGTGCCTGGGGGTATATTACTCAGTAATGTGTGTGGGTCTGGTACTACTGGTATTTCTTCTGCTACAATAGCATTAATTAATCTTAGATCATGGACTAGTCTATAGTCATTACTGTTGGGTTTTCTGATGGGAAAAATTGGTGTGTTAAAGGGACTTACTGTTGGTTTAAGAACTCCTGCTGTTTCTAATCCTGTTATAATGGGCTGTATTCCTTCTACTGCTTCTCTTTTAAGTGGGTATTGTCTTTGGAAGGGTAATTTAGCATTTGGTTTGATGGTGAATTTGATGGGGTCTGCTGATTTTACTAATCCTACATCTGTTTTACTTTTAGACCATACTTGCTCTGGGACCTGTTCTAATAGGGATTCATGTTCTGCAGCCACTGCCATTTGTCTTTTCCCAGGAACTTTAATGTGTTCTGCTATTACTTCATCAGCTTGTGAGAATGAGATTTTGAAGAAATAGTCCATCTTTTGACATGCTAATGCAGTCCCATGCTGTGTCATCCCATTCAGTGACTTGCTTGGCTTTTTGAACCATGGGTCCTAGGTTATGTGACTCATACTTGTCTGCAATCAGTAATGTGACATGTGGTGCTGAGTTGGTAACCTGGAACCATTCTGCTACCTCTTTATCAGGAAACGTGACAACAGCTGCAGCTCCTTGTGGTCCGACCACTATGTCAGCATATTGGATGACAGTTGTTTTGTTGTTAATTTCTTCATCCCAGCTTTTCTCGTAGTCTTCATGTGTTTTGCCTTTGTCATAAAACATGGTACAATGGAGAGGGAGAAAAGGTTCTTTAGAGTTCTCGTAGTGATTCATTATCAGGGGTCTCCATGTTTCCCACTCCAGTTGGAGGAAGGAAGTTGGTGATGTGAGTTTCAGCCAAAATACTTGGTCTTCTGGTTCGTGATTTGTTATCTGGGGGGTCTTTTGCAGGCCCAGTGGCATCATATAGGCTTCATTGTTGTCTATTGCTTCAAAAGAAATTCCATTAGGGGTACATTTGATTTTGGCATTGAGCTGGCACAGCACATCTCTACCCAGCAGATTAATTGGCGTATCTTCTGAGTACAGCAGTGGTGCACACACAGTCTTTTCACCTATGATCATGGGAACTGACTCAGTCATGGGTATTATTTGGGTCTTCCCAGAGAAACCTACTGTTCGAATCTTTGATGGTGAGAGAGGCAGGCCAATTCCACTTTTTCCTATACAGGAGTAGGCCGCTCCTGTATCAATCATGAAGCGATGATGACTGTCATATATAATGACATCAATGGTGGGTTCTGTTTGTGGACGTTGGGTTAATACAGGTAGAATGGCCTCTCCATCAGGTTTCTCTGGGCACCCCTATAGCCAGTACGTGTCTTGTCCCGTTCCATAGGTGGCTGGTCCAGCAGTAGGGGGCTGGGGTCCCATCCATGGGTTAGTGGGGCAGTCCCTTTGCATGTGTCCAACATGTCCACATCCCCAGCATTGCAGTCTCCCACGCTGTTGTCCCATGTCTGGACCTGCCTGAGGCATCTGCTGGTATTGGCCCTGAGGGGGCCTTCTTGGGGCTCCTTGTGGACCCCTCCATCTTCCCCTCATGGGTGGCCCCCCTCGTCCCCTTCCGAACGTTGTTTGTTGGGGACCTCCTCCTTGGTTTAGATGCACATGAATAGGAGGAACTGGTTGAGGTTGGGTCTGCTGTGGCAGGGCTCCTCCCACAGGTGGCGCTGCTGGATATTGCATCTGCTGTGTGGGCGGAGGGATGACAGGAGACACTACTGGTCTTTGTACCACTGCCTCCCCTGTTGGTGTACCCTCAGTTGGGGGTGTGGCTGCCACAGTCAGTGCTGCTTGATGTTTGGGTTTTTCTTTTTCTTTCTTTGCTTTGGACAATTCCCCGATCTGTAGCTGGGTCAACTTGGTGGCCAGCATCTTGCTCTGGTCCTCAAAGGCCCGTTTTTCGGCCCGATGCATGTTTACATAGTGTATAACATGCTCAGAGAACAGAGGCCAATCCATCTTCATGAGCCCCACAACTCCATCCAGTTTGGCTTGTACTTCTTTGGGCATGGCCTCTCTGGTGTATGTTCTGAACAGGGGGCCAGATGTTTTCAGTTCATTCCCATCACTTCCAGTCTCTGTTTTCCATTTCTGTTGGAACCTGTGCAGAAACTGGGCGGGGCTTTCATCATCCCTTAGGCATTCTTGTCTCAGCTTAGTTGGGTCACTGCAGGTGGGGAATTTGTTCCTCAAGGCTGCCCACACCTCAGGTCTTATTTTGTTGAATGGTATCTTGTCATACTGGTGTGAGGTCATGACCCTTGGAAGCTTGGCTTCGTCAAACACCTCTCTGGCTGCTGAGTGTCCTGCTGTCTTGATCAGCAGCGCCTTGATGTGTCCAACTGCCAGATTGATCCCTGCAGTGATTTCTTCCAGCTTTTCTATCCACCTCTCAGCACCATCTGCCAACGGGGTCAGCCTTCCAGCAAGTGTGATCATGTCCATAAATGACCATGGCACATATCTGTCTTCTTGAGGTCTTTTAGACAGCAGGGGAGCCATATAGGCCCCTTCTTGATCTGATTCTGTCTTCTGCTGTCATGCTTGGTACCTGGTCAGCATTGGGTGAGGGCCGCTTTTTGCTATTTGCAGGTCCACGTCACATTCAGCTGTGAGTGGCTTCCGTCCTTTTGTCGCTGGCCTGCTTTTCTCCTTAAACCCCTTATGGAATGGGTTTGTTGACGGCAGCACGTCTAAGCCTTCATCCTCCATTTCACCATGCGGCCAGTAAGCCACATCACTCTCTATTAGGGCTTCCTCCTCACTTCCCCTCTCTTCTCCCTCTTTTATTTTTGCTTCTTCAATCAGGGTCCTAGTCCGTGGACTTGCCCGGTCTGGGTAGTCATCCTGGGCCTCTAGTATAAGCTGCTCCGTTTCCATTCTTTTCCGTTTTTCTAATTCTTCGTCTCGCCTTTTCTTTTCCTCCTTTTGTTTTTTCAATGTCTCTTTTAAATTCTTTAGTTGTCTCGTTTGTGCTCCTTCTTCCAACTGTTTCTCTCTGTCGACGAGTCGTACATATGTTTCCGTCAGCTCCACCAACTCCTTGTTTATTTGTTTCGTCAGTTCTGCTGGTTCATTCAAGAATAACTTGGTCCTGGGCTCTAAGTGTTTAGCTGGTTCATTCAAGGATAACTTGGTCCTGGGCTCTGAGTGGCATGTGGGGCCTCTTTGATATGGTGAATGCCTGCGACGTACTGGGGGTAGGGAACGGCTATGGGGAGATTTTCTCCTTACTTCTGGGGTTCTATCCCAATCGCTGTCTTCACCGCTGTAGTTACACTCTTTCTGCGGCGTGTTACTTATTTATTTTTCTGTTTCTTCTGTTTCTTTCTCTTCTTCTTCTAATACTAATTTGAGTTATCCTGTAATCTTTCCCTTGCTACCTGATTCTACTACTACTGGGTACTGGCCTGCTACGCTGGCCTGCTACTCCTACGCTAGGGCGATAGGGTGGTGGCTTATGATCAGTGTAGTCAGGGGCTGTTGGGCTCTTTTGGTGTTCAACTTTAAAATATCACAGGATATCTCTCTGTTCAGCATGTCTCTGTTTTTTATGCAAGTGCATTCGGTAACGTTTCTTTTCTTTATTTCTTAATCTTTCTTCAACTTCTTCACAGCATGAAGAATCAAAGCTGCCCTCTTTAGGCCAACGATTTTTTCCAGATGTCATCTTATGCCATTCTGTCATGCATTTTTGAATTTTGCGCTTATTGGATGGGTGTGTCATTATTACCAGTTTGGCAGGCGTTAACCCCTCAGTCTGTTTGCTCACATTGGCTCCCATGGCAATCGGCAGTCACCCAACCTCTGGGTCTGTGCTTATTCACTACCCTTTATAGTCTTTAATTAATTTTTATTTAACCGGTTCTGCTCTTTCCAATACAGATTGTGCTTTCTTAATTTTTAGATCCCCACAATTTGAGTTAGGATCTCTAAAAGAACAGATTTATAATGTTATTTTTGCACTTGCACTAATTATTGATACCTTATAATTTATTTTATATATACTATAATTTGTAATAATATATGTTTATAATATCTTTATCTTATAATGCTTACAACCTTTGTCAATCTTATTTTGGGACTTTGTTAATTTATTTCATTCTCTTAATTCTGTGTTTTTCAGTTACCAATTCCGTTTTCCAATCCTTATTAATTTTCAGGTTATTCTTTTTAACTATATTTTGTAATAATTATTTTCTGTTAATTTATTAATATATTTTAAGTCTTATCAATATTATAATCTTTATTATTATTATCTTTGTTTACCCCTTATTCCCCTTTAGTTACTTAATTCTTTCACTCTTCACACTAACAAAGACACACAAGACACATTAACCAAGACATACAAGACAAATGATTATATATATATATCTACAGTGCACTTTTACTCTTCCTCACTGTCTCCTACAGTGGCATACGCGTTTTCCCTGCTTGTCCGGACCTACTCAGATAACTGAAACTAGGTAACGTTCCCGGTAGAGCGGTACTATTTGTCCGATTATCGCTTAATCGGTAATACTCTGGCTATCTCTTAGCCTGGCTATCGCTTAGCCTCTCAATACCTTAATACCTAATACAACACAAATTCTGGCTATCGCTTAGCCTTTCAATACCCAATTCAATACAAGCTGGTTCATGGAGCACGCTGACTATCTTAGTCACCAATACCCTCACGTAACACGTGTACTTTTATGTTCCGGATTTATGGCTTCCACAGGCTACGTCAAACGCTTTGACCAATCTGTCCCTTTTCCAATCATCCGTTCAGAACATCACGTGTTAAGCTTAACTTATTCACAAAATAATTCCAACACTAAACAGTTCAAATACAGAATAATACAAACATTAATAACACTTAAACCATGCGTTCACATATACTCATACATACCTGGACCCTTCCTCAGCCTAGTCTGCCTTTTGTATATTCTTATAAAAATGCTTATCAAATTTGGACAATAATTACTAAATTTGGAATACTAGGTTCTTTTTAGGAGAGCCTGATGGCGCCTGACACCCACAAGCAGTCGCCGGAGGCTGGTTCCCCACTAATTTAGAAAATTATTACAAATTTGCTCACCTGTAACCGGTGAATTTCTGGGCCCGTTTGGGTTTCCTCGCCTCCGACCAGTGCCTGCAGGTTGGTCCGACACCTGGGGCTTTCTCCTCCTGGCTGGCTCGCCAAAATGTCGTTGGAAAATCTCTTTAACGACTTAAAATTGGAGCTAAGTTTTGTAAAAATTCAAAGTTCTTAAAAGGCAGAAAAGTCTTCAAAATACAAAGAATCACACACGAGTTGCACGCCGGCGGTCAACCCGGCGTGTGTGTTTCTTTGTATTTTGCAATAAATCGCATTGGACCTGCACTTCAGCTGCTTTTGCCTGATTTTTTGGATCATTGTTTGAAGACTTTTCTGCCTTTTAAGAACTTTGAGTTTTTACAAAACTTAGCTCCAATTTTAAGTCGTTAAAGAGATTTTCCAACGACACCACCTTGCCAGACAGGACACTGTAAAAAAAAAAAAAAAAAAAAAGAAAAAAAAAGAAAATAGCGGGTTAACCCGGGTTTTTAAAATATGGGTTGACCTGCTAACAATCGGTATTCCTCTCTCTTTCCATTGGCAATAAAAGCTCGGTCTAACCCTTACCTGGTGAACTGCATGGCCTCTGCAACAATTAAGGAAGCCAGAGCTATTCATTAGGCTATATTTTTGCACTTTTTTCCCTCTGAATCCCTATCACCAGTGCTGCGCCATGTTTATCCAATGTAAACAGAGTTGTTTTGGCCTGTTAGATCAGACATGACTGGTCCGGTGTTTTGAAGTCTGAATGTTGCGTTCTATAGTCCCATGTAATTGAGCTATTTTTTATACTGCATTTCTATTTCCTAACCCAGATATTTCCACCAACACAATCTAACCTCTAACTTAACCTAAATCTGTGGTCTAGCTTCCTCCACACTGGACCACATCAAGCCCCTTTTGTAACCTTATTAGAGATCTGTCTGACCAAGCTTCCTTGTATAACAGAGAATTGTTCAGAGTGCTGCTGTTATCATTCAACTCTGTTCCAGCTCATTTGAGGTAAACATCACAACCATGAGGAATTATTTTGCGCACTTCTCCTCACTCATACATAATGCCTAAAGTTCAAGCAATATTTTGACAGAATTTTTAATCAATCAAAAGAAGTTGGCACCGCATAAGAGAGCCCAGGTATTCAGATGTTGCCTAGTTGTTTTTAAATTCTGAAAACCTCCTGAGTGTTTAAAAATCCCCAAACCTGATCTAGAGCAAAGCAGTTACTTTTTATTCTCAACTTGCACAATATACAATAAAATGAGAATCACAATTTTTGCTGGCCCGCTGCCTCTTAAACAGTTTACTGATGTCTGTTACTTAATCCTATTTTTCTTTAAAACTTAAGGTTTTAGAAAGAAAAAAAACGAAAAAGAAAGCTTTGTCTCCTTTCTTATGATTGCATGTATCCTGAATATATGCATACCTAAATACACAGTTGTTTGTATATATACCCGAACATCAACAATTGGGCACAAAAAAAAAAAAAAAAACAATTGGGCAAGGGGTGTCGCAATTCCTAGGAAAGATTACGAAGCCCTAACCATAGTGGCTTCAATTCCAGGGTGTGTCGGTAGTGGGTGAATGCTAGTGGCAGTAAGGGATAGCAGTTGTAACTAGGGTTGTATCAGGTCTTAATGCCAGCAATGCGGATCTATCTTCTGCTCCAGTGACTGGATGGCCTTTGCTCCATACACCTGGAGCATACCCCAACAGGGCACCAGGAGGAAAAACGGAAAAATGCCTTCTCCAGGTTTACAACACATGTGGACTTTTTGGGCAATCTCCCATGAATCCTCGGGCATAGGGTTGGGCGATATGACCTCAAATCAATCTTACCATAAATTGGGTAGTTTTACCTCGATAACAATAAACACGATAAATACTCTGGCTCCTCTATCAGAAATAAAAGCATGTGCAGGAAATGCAACTGATCTGCTTATAATCTATTTATTGTATAATCACAGTACATATTACTTTAAATTAGATATTAACGTCTTGTACCCATTCAGGTTTAAACATTCACCAATGTCCCATTGAACAGGAGAAAAATGTTACCTCTTTGCCAAAAAAAACTTTTGCAAAGGTAATGCAGCCTTTTGCACATAAAGCCTTTTTCAGTCAAACTTTGCATTTCTTGTTCTTCCGCTCAACATCTATGGCACAATTTTGGTGCCATCAAACTGAGTGTGCAGTGAAAACAATGTTAATTGTTTAAACTTGCACTCCCTTACTCAAAACCGGTTAGCCGCATACTCAACTCTGACAACGCCCCTCGACTTGTTCTCTGCGCACTCAGCTTCATCTCTGCTGTCTCTCGGCTCCACAGGATTAACTGATGTTCTTTTGTTTACAGCTGTATTAGACGCTTCTTAACTGGGGTTATATATCACTCTCCTAGTTTACGCTTCTGACTGGATCGGTGGAGTCACGTGATTAGACACCTGCTGCCGTGTCTTAAAGCAGAAGGAAATACCAGCCACCCTGCAACACAGGAAAAATGGCAGAATGAAGTTAATTTCTTTTACCGACATGGGAAAAATTGTTGCCAGTTAATATTGTGAATGACGGTAACGGTAAAAATCTGCTTTATCGCCCAGGCCTACTTGAGCACTCTACATAAGGTATAGAGTTGCATCCTGCCCTTTAAGAGCAGCTTGTTCCACTCGAGAACCGATCTGGGGATAGGGGTATGAGACTCATTAGGGGTTTGGGGCTTTTAAGTTTTGCCCTTTTGTTGACCCTGTCCAGAAAATAACCATAGTGCAGAAACCACAGATTCAACAGGGAGCCAGCATCTTTAAAGAAAAAACTTTAAAGCTGTCATTATTACAGTCAGTTGTGATGTCTGAGGTGTGTAGAAGTTCTTATTAATGAAGTTATTAGAGAAACCTTTGACTTTTGTGTAAAAAAAAAAATGTGTCCCCTTTGGATACAGGAAATGTCAGCTCTTATCTGAAAAAGTCAGGCTATCATTATTTCAAGAAATGATACCTGTGGACACAACCAGAACAGAGTGTCAGAGTGCATTCCCACTGCTGGGGCTGACACTGGCAGAAAGAGCTCTGATGAAAAAGCTCCTGCAGACTGCAATGGAGCATTACAGGGAAGCAGAAGGTTTTCAGAAATATCTCTTTTTCAGATGCAGAAGAAATGCAGCATTATATCAATTTTCAGAAATTGAATATGATTTGTGGCGTTTACTGGAGGTCAAAGCTAAAATCGAGCATTCTGTTTTATAGCAATTGTATGACATACATATATAATTCCAGTAAAAGGTCCTTTGCTCTCCAGAGGAGAAGACTATAGTTCCATATAACTGTTTTATTCAAATCTAAAAGTAATACTGAGACAGAGAATAATCACTTCCTTCGCTATTGTTCTTCCTTATTATAGAGATGGTTATAGTTGCCAAAATTATGCCCATGTAAAACTAACCCCTGTTAACTCAAAAAACAGTAAAGAGGAAAAAAAAGAAAAAACATATTTTAAGTTAAGGCATTTACTTCAAAGGTCACTTAGGTAGGGGGTTAATGATTGTAACACCTGATTTAATCTTAAAAAGATTACCAGGCACAAAAATATAAAATTAAGTTCCATATTTGGTATTTTAAAAAACTATATGAAAGAAAAATGTTAATATAAATAATAACTGTTAATATAAAAAATTTTTTTAAACATAAAATTAGTTAAACCAATTATTGGTATATGTTAGAACAGTACAAACTACTGCTATTTTCAGTTTCTTAGGTGTAATGTATGTTCAGTTTACTTCCATATGGCACAGCAGGGTCAGCAGACAGAAAATAATATTTTTCTTAAATCACTAGAGGTGGTACATGAGGCAGAAGTTGTTCTCGAATAAGAGCAAAGTTGCTTTGAAATTGCTTTAAAAAGTATACTGCAGTAAACCTACTGCATTAAGTACGTTGAAAAAATTAGTTAAGTAATTAGTTAATACCCATCTATAGGTATTTCTTAATGCTATACGATGTTTAGTTTTCCATGAGAACAAGGGTGTCTTAGCTTCGCCATGAAATGTTGCTAGACAAATGCTAATATAAATTATTCATTGCTAGTATATTTCATAATGACGACACTGAGAATGTGTCTGTGGTCATTAGAATCAGCATTTATACAGAATCTGCTGCATGTTGTAAGTAGCTTATAGGAAGGCTGTACAGCAAACTGGGTTAGTTTCATGTCACAAAATAAGTATAAGCAAACCTTGTGTTCACTTACACAGAAATCACTCTTACTTATTAAATAAAGCACAGATATAAAGCATGTGAAGAGGTGATCTAATATGACTTAAGACAGGGAAACAGTTTTGCAGTCAAATTATATTTTTATGCAAATATCAACAAGGAAGGCAGATTAGCCTTTATGAGTCAAAATAACATTCCATATTTATCGTTATTTGATTCCAGCTGGAGCAGATCAAACTGATTTATAGGTAAATCTGCTGCTCTTTGCTCCACATAATGTCCCTCTGAGCTACTGCAGCTTGTAACAAATGAAAGTTAGAGCTGGACAGCTGAAAGTAATAGCAAAAGCATGACTCAGAAAACGTTGGTACAGATAAATTGATTCAATAATTTGAGAACTTAAGTTTTTTTTTCCTCGAAATGATTCATAAAAGTCCTGAATGGCTTAGTTACTGGAAGCTTGGCTTGCTGCATTTACCCATACTTTTTCAAACCCACCATTACAAAACCAAACTCCTCCCATGTTGACCTAAGTGACAGATAATGATAAATAGAATCCACCTTTGTGTAATCAAGTCTGCGTATAAATGCACCTGCTCTGTGATAGTCTTAGTATAATATTGAAATAGAGTGAGTGTCAGTCCACTGCAAATCTACATAGACCCGACCTCCCTCTAAACTTTTAGCTCAGAAAAGATGAATACTGATCAGAGATGCAACCAAGAGGCCCATGATCACTCTGGATGAACTGCAGAGATCTACAGCTGAGGTGGGAGACTCTGTTCATTGGACAACATTCAGTCTTATACTGCACAAATTCAATTCACTTTACTTATATAGCGCAACATGTGTCACATCAAAGCATTTGTGACAATTAAACCAAATCATACAGTCAGATACGTTCAAATCTTTCTATCTAAGGAAAACCAGCTGGTTGCATCGACTCATTGACTCGAAGGCAATCCTTCAAAACAATCATGCTTGTAGAGACAGTGGAGAGGAAAGCTCCTTTTTAACAAGAAAAACCTCCAGCAGAACCAGGCTCAGTGTGAGTGGCCATCTGCCGAGGCCGGGTGGGTTTCAAGGAGACAGAAGCAGACATAGAAAAAGAAGCAGAGATACAAAAGGTAACTGTCAAACTCCACAGGCAGCACAGATGAGCTCCGAGCCAGCTCACATGTCAGAGGATGAAAGAGAGCACATACAGCTAGTCACAGTCAGAAAAACAGGACTACAGTGAAAAACACGCCAAGCAGTGGCACAGCCGATATTTCTCTCCAGGATGGTGTCACAGCCAAAGAGGAATAGACCAGATTAAGCTACTATGATGAGAAAAAGCATAGAGAACATACAGTAACATTAGAGATTGAACTAACACATTCTGCAGAATGGGAGAATAGAGATTGAATGAGCCAGAATGATGAAAAGGGGCCCTATGTCCTCCAGCAGTCTATGCCAATAGCAGCATAACTATAGAGATAGCTCAGGATAAACTGAACTTCTATATCTATAAGCTGTCCCTAATGGAAGAAAATAAATTCTTAAAGATATCCATAAAAAAAAGTATTGTTTAAAGTTTGCCACAAGCCACCTGGGAGACACAGTAAACATGTGTCTCCCAGGTACAGGGAAGATGGTTAAAATGGATAAGAAGATAGATGGAGCCAAATAGAGGACTGTTCTGAAAGAAAACCTTTTGGAGTCTATAGAAGATTTGATACTAGGACAAAGATTTAGCTTTCAAAAGACAATGATCCTAAACATAAAGCAAAGGCTAGAATGGAAGGGTTCATAACATATCCAGGTGTTAGAATGGCCTAGTCAAAGTCCAGACTTGAATCCAATCGAGTATCTGTGGAAAGAACTGAAAACTGCTCTTTGTAAATGCTCTCCATACAACCTCAATGAGCTTCAACTGTTTTGTAAGGAAGAATGGGCAAAAATTTTAGTCTCTTGATGTGCAAAACTGATAAAGAGCCCAAGAGACTTGCAGCTGTAATCAAAGCAAAAGGTGGCGCTACAAAGTATTAACTCAATGGGGCTGAATAATTTAGCACAACCATTTTTCCATTTTTTTTTTATTTGTTAAAAAATATAAAATATATGTTCTATTCCGTTTCATTATGGTGTCCCACTTTTTGATTCTTCACAATAAATTACAATTTTATATCTTTATGTTTGAAGCCTGAAATGTGGCAAAAGGTTGAAAAGTTGAAAGGGGCTGAATACTGTCCTTGCGTGTACAGTACTTCATGTGTTGTGAGCTACTGTAGCTGGTTCTCCAGCTTTATGAAAATGCTGTGTACATCTACACACACCTTTGCATTAGTGGAGGTCAAACTGTATACAATGGATGGTGAAATAACTCAGGGTCTAACATTTACAATACTCTCAAGTGTGTTTTTCATAGCAACACAAACCCAAAAACCATCAGGATCACTGTTAACTGGAAACCGAAGTTATTTTCTTTGCTTTTAGGTACACTTGTACAATAACTAGAAAGTTTTGACACAAGATCTTTCAAAAACAGAAATCTAAGCTGAATAAAATTAAACATGAATAAATAAGAACTGATATAAGCATGTATTTGACCAAATATCCTGGAAACAGAACAGAGAACAGTGAAAGACGTGGTTGACACAAAACAAATGTATTTCCAATATAAAATGAAATTATCTGCAGATATATTATGAAGAATGAAATGCTTTTCCATTTAAATTTTTTCTTTTTGAAATTAGAACTATAAAATTCTTCCTTTATGTTATTTTTTATAGTTTACTGATTTATACATATGCTGACCTCTTGCGGAGGCAATTGCTTATACGAAACTTGTAGTAAAATGAAGATTTTAAAGGAAGAAATCTCTTTTTGATTCATGGAGAAACTTTGTGACTCTGGTATAGTTTGAAAGAAGATCAAATCTATTATTTTCTTTGCTTATTGTCAGTCTTAACTGTCCTCCATACTTATTCACACCCTGAGTAAATTTGTACAAAAGTCTTAACGTTGAAGAATCTGCATAATTTTGCACCACAAAAGTACAATAATCTAATGATCTTTAACTTGTGTCAATTCGTTAAGGAATGTAGATAGCATCTACTATAATGGTTGTTATAGGAACCAGGTGAACATAACATGGTAGCCATGCTATAGTGCTCCAATAGTAAGCTTTGGTGATTTTAGGGAATTGTGTTTCCTGTGTATTCAACAAAAAATTAGTTATACTGACCTCTGTTCCATGGACAATCTGTACAATCCAATTACACATTTTTTAAATCTCAGTCCTGCTATAAAAACATCATCTGGTGCCACAAACCTTTGAGACACAACAATTTCATTCCTATTAATTGATTTTCAAATAATAAAAAAGATAAGATTTAGCAAAAGGAGGAGGAATATATTTTCACTTGTGTGATCTGATGTAAGTTTTAATGCAAGGCAGGAAAAGAAATCTATAAAAATAGTTGTGATGCTTTTTGTGTCATCCTGTTGTGTAAGCTGAGTGCAATTAATCAAAAAATATTTTTCCATTTGTTATAATATCTGTATTTAAAACATCCGGTCTAGTATAATTTTCAGAGAGAGGGATTAAAAGCTACTTTGGAGGTCCAAAAAGCCCCTGGCAGATAAATTTACATTGAAATCCAGTGATATATGTGACTCTTGGGATTTTTAAATTTTTTTTATATAGAAACAGTTCTTTCTTTTTATTTAGGTTTTCCCACTCTATATAAATCTCAAAAAATACTTTTTAGATTCTGTCGTTTTTTCAAGGATATGTTTATTTAAATGTTTTTAGACGTTTTTACAAGGGTTTTCAAAGCTAAAGAGCACTTTTTGTAATTTAGGCACTGAACAAAGAAGCAGGGAACCTTGTAAATAAATAGTAGTTTAAAGTATTAAAAGTCAAACCTCAGCAGGTTCTTAAGAGTCATCAAAGTGTTAATGAAACAAAGGTTATTCTGAAGTGAAAGGGTAGCATTGGTGTAGCTGATTTGCCTTTTAGAAATGAAGCTTTGAGGGATTTTAGAGAAAATATAATTTGAAGTCTCTCATGCTGTTTGATAGATCACTTTTTATTTTACCTCTGCATGTTATTTGCCTATGTAGGTGAGGACTTGGTGGAAATGCTTTATTCTAAACATAATTGGTTTAAAAATTCTTTAAAATATCTGTTATATTTTTTCCTGATTAGATAGAAAAGCCCTGTGGCCCTTGTGATGCCTCTGGCATTCTCATCCATCTGTTTGCTCTCAGCACATGGTAATGCCAGGTGGCAGTGATGAGTCATTTGAATAGTTCATAAATGAGTGGCCTCCTTCTCCACTCTTAGGCTATCGGATCAATTTTGTGTTGAGTTTCACAACTTTGAATCCCTATATTGAAATAAAAAGCTTGATATAAATGGCTTAGACCTCTAATCATATATTTGTCTTTGTTTTTATCAGTGATGTGTTTTCTTCTTTGTGAGATTCAACTTAGAGCAGGATTACAATTATAAATGCATGATGCCTGTCACTTTAACTCCAGCTCTGGTTCTGTTTATGTTTCAGCTCCTGCATTGCTGTTGTGATATCTAACCAGCATTAATGTCTCGACTTCAGGTAAGTTAGATAAATGGCTGCTTCTTCTTTTTTGCACACACACCTTCCCTACCTGCTTTAGCAGGTCTATCTATGGCAGCTATAAGTCTCTCTGTGTCTTTGCAGCTGTTATCTAAGAAATAATGGCAGATTTTTAACTGTAATTATAATAAAGTTATAAAAGGTTTGCTTAACTCAGCTTCTTGTTCTGTGTTAATAAAATCCCACCAAAAACAGGCACACAGAGGGACTAATCAATGAGCTTTGCCCCACCGAGTGAAAAGCCTTTTATAATGAATTTTAATAATATCTCCTTCTATCTTAGTATGTTAATACATTCAGAGAGAAGGAGATGTGAATGCGTATTTGTACAGGGGGGAAAAGCTTCCTTTAAAAAAACATATTAGCTGAACTTGAGGTGTTTTTCAACACGTCTGTAAGGCGTTTGCTTTTATATGTGCTGCAGCTGGTAAAACTAAATTCAATCTTTAGTGCTTTAGTGATCAAGAAAAATGTATCGGTCTCATTTTTTATTGTGGGTATAATGTTATGATACATGTGAGGGGGTGCTCAGTGGGACAGTGGGTAGCACTGTTGCTTTGCAGCAAGAAAGTTCCAGGTTCGATTCCTGACTCTGGGTCTTTCTGCATGGAGTTTGCGTGTTCTCCCTGTGCATGTGTGGGTTCTCTCCGAGTACTCCAGCTTCCTCTCACGGTCCAAAAACATCACTGTTATTTTAATTGGCCTCTCTAAATTCTCCTTAGGTGTGAGTGTGTGTTTGAATGGTGGTTGGTCCTCTGTGTTGCCCTGTGATGGATTGGTGACCTGTCCAGGGTGTACCCCGCCTCTCGCCCATAGACAGCTGGAGATAGGCACCAGCACCCCTCATGACCCTAACTGGGATTTAGCGTGACAGAAAATGGAGGATGGATGGATATTTCATGTTACATAATTTTTTCAGTTACTTTATTTTCAGTCCCTAATGCAAAAATTGAGTACAGCAATTGTTTTTTTTAGTGCTGAGACATGGCCCCCCAAGCAATTGCAAGGGCATCAGATTGTTTTCCAGTAATGACAAATAATCTTTTAGCTAACACTTTGTAAGGCCAAAATTTTATCTTCCCACCCATAGAAGAAAATATATACAGTATTCAGGGTTCCAGTGCTGTGGACTTTGAGTTGAGTGTTTGCTATTCTGAATAATACATATATACATTCATACATTCTTACTTATGGGCCAAAATAATGAAACCCTGTATCTGGCGGCAGAATAATATTGCTAACCTCCCGTTGTTCTCCTATTTCATCCAATCACCAGAACGCCCCCAGTAGTCTCCTTTTTCTCCTCCCACTATTCTTAGTCTGACTCTAAGCATAATGTCAGAGTTTGCTTCCAATTCTTTCTTGGACTGATATCACCATCAGACGGTTGTGATGCAATTCTGATTCGCCAAGAACCTTAAAAGTTTGAATTCCTTAAAATTAACACTGAACTGCGTGTCACAGGCTTCTTTCACGTTTTTTTAACATCCTGCCTGCAGGTTTGAGAAGCCCACCTTAATTATGATATATAAAGTTAGAGAGTGCGTGCGGATCATTGTCGAGGAAGGAAGGATACAATAATGGAACAGAGGAAATCTATTTCCTGACTTTTCCCTATGTACTGGGTACCATGGATATAGCACAGATTTCTGCAGCAGCAAGCTGTGATGGCTTTAGCTTTTTCTTTAAAATGATTATACTTTTAAATTATTTTCTTAATTTTTTGCCATTTTATAATTATTGGTGTAAATATTGGTATTTTTTTTAGTAATCACATTAGTGAGATTTTTATATTGCCAGTATCTGCAGTATGTCAGAGTTAATTAACATATATTTCTATACTGCTGTATTTTTAGAAAAATCCAAGCTCTCTTGAAAATATTCACTTCCTTTCAGCCTGCAGAGATAATAGAGTCAATCATGTGAGACCCCCCACAGAGACGGCTGAGAGTGGCATGATTAGAGTAATGTTAATTATACTCTGCACTTTTGGGCTACATTAAACATACAGCTGAACATTTGTGCTCCAGAAGAGCAAGTTTCCTCTGGTGATCTGCTGTGACATAACATAGCAGGGAGGTTTATGCTGCTTTGCTCTTCGTAGCAAAATGAGAGATTCATTTTAATTTCAGACTTTAAGGAAGACTGGCTCTCCATGTAGGGATGAGCGTACAAGGAGTTAAAGTTTCCTGAGCAATGCTATATGCCGTCTCACACTTTTTCACATGCGAGCTTGTCTGCTGTGCGTGTGCAGCGCTTCTTCATCTGTGAACATATGTTTGATGTGTGAGAGTTCGAGCGATAGAGGAGTGTGTAAATGTCTTGCACAGCAGATGGTGGCTGAGTGGAAATTTCTTGGAAATAAGATTATGATGCATGCCCCAACAATCTCGGAAGCAACCTTTCTGCCCAGCTGCAAGTAGCCCATTTGTGACATTCTTATATGGAACCTCCTCACATTGCATGCAGTAGAACAGTCATTCTTCTGGGAAATGTAGTTAAGGGGCATGGATGGAGTGGGCAACCAGTAATCCGAGAACATACAATTTGAGTGCATCACATTCTAGGTGTTCAGTTCATTTTTTTCTTATTTCAAAACCAGTGGCGATTTCTCATTGAATAGACTTAGACAAACTTTATTGTCATTTTCTACACACAGAGTGCATACAGAACGAAATTCCATTGCATACAGCTTAACATAAGAATGAGATTGTAGCTGAAATAAATAACATTACGATATAACGTGCAGTAGTGTTAGGATTTTTAGTGCAAGGAGAAAAAAAGTTTTTAAACAAAAGTATGCAAAAAAAATTAATGTTAGTAGTAACCTTCATAAAAGTTGTCATTAAACTATGTTGAATATGCGCTAAAATGCTGCTAATTTCATGCGTATGTTGCGTCTCAATCTGCTGTTCATTCCGCTCTCTGACGCGATCTCCTCTCCGCTCTGGAGCAGCAGGACCCTGCCTGTCGATCTCTATGAGAAATTCCTGTTGAGGTTTGAGCCTCGGTCTATTGAAGTAAGCAGCAAAAAAGTAGAACTCTGATTGGATAACATCCCAAAATACGTCACTTCTAATGAGGCTATAGAAGTGATGCTGATTGGCAAACATGTCACATTCATTAATACAACAAACATTCATCTGCACCTAAAACATATTCATTTGATGCAGTTTTCCAAAGTAGTTGAAAAACTAGAACCAATGGGGCTTTCTCTGTTCTCCTCACAGTCTATGGTCCAATGATTAATCAATAAACCAAATACTAAAAGAGAAGAGCAAAAAATAATGTGCATTAACCTAAAGTGTAGTTTGGTTGACCTCTAAAGAGATGATTTCCTTTATCAACATTGAAAAACCAGCATTTTGGAAAATGCTGCAAACATCTGACACCCAGTATGAATTACCCAATAATTCATACCCTGCATATGGCCTCTTAAGGCATCAACTCTTAATCAATTTAAGAGCTTTGTTGTCAGTTTGCATTGTTTAATTATCAAACTTATTATTTTTTTTTTTTTGCTGTTTTCCCTGTTTAAAAATATAATGATTATTATTTTTTGGAGGGCTTTTTTTTAACAGCGAATTTACAATCAATTTTACTCATCATTTTAGTCGTATGTCTTTTTTTATTTTTATTTGATTGGTTATGGAATTGTTTGTTTTTTTTATTCAACAGCATGTTTTGTTAGCAAACTGAGACTCCATTTGATTTATTTGTTTTTTTAGTTTCTTAAGGATATTTAAAAGGTCTAACAAAAGTAATTTCCCTCTGGGATTATTAAAGTATTTCTGACTCTGATTCTGATGATTCTTCCAGTTTCGTTAAAGGTTCTTTAAAGTTATTGATCTTTGAGAGGCTGTACTACTTACATTGTTTTGCCATTATGTCAGCAGGAAATGGTTGCCAAACCATAATATTGTGGTTTATTTAAAAATATTCTGAGTAAATTTATTATCTAGAAAATTGTGCATAATTCGTTAAGATTAAGTTGACTTTAAAACATGGGATGTATGTTGATATGTTTATGACCAAACAATGGTGCCTTTTATACATGAGTTTTTACTGAAATAGTTTACTAATTGAAAAGCTTTGGTGGTGCACTTTTTGTCTTTGACTATTTATGCAGTTGTTTGACAAAAAGCTAATTGATATCGTAAAGGACTCGTTGGGTAATATACTTTAAGCAATATCAGCTGCCTCCTTATTAAATGGCACAAATTAATTGTGTTTATTTACACTTTATCTTTTGCTTTTTATATTTGAGGCTTCATTTTGCTGAGTGACAACATGCGGATTCAATTAATTAATACATCCAGTCTCATTAATGAGTCAAAACATCCTCCTTTATTCAAAACACAATGAGCACTGAATTATTATGAGTCTTGTTTGCTTGTCTGGAAAACAAGATTGATGGATGGTGTCTGGAGCCAAATTAGAAGGATTTCTTTTGTGTCTCAAGAGCTTTAGATTGGCAGCAGTTAAAGAGTAATTGCCACGTTGCCACAACTGACTAATCAACAGATTTTTTTTAATGAGAGAAAAAACAGAAAAGAAGACTGACAAAAAAAAGATTAGATTATAGAGTTGAGTAACACCACATTAATGACTGCATGTTGTCTGAGGTGTTTTATTTACATCAGGAGGGAGAAGTTGGAGCTGAGAATGGCCTAAGACCCGAGTTAACAGCCACAGAAGTTGGGGTTCCACAATGGCGAAGGCCAGGAAACTTTTTTCTGGGATCTCTGATGAACGTCTTTTTAAGCTCTTTCCACATGCAAACCCCACTTTTATTTTGTTCAGCTTACAGTTGCAGCTAAAGTTGTTCTTATAAAATAAACATGTTTTCAGCTTGTTCATGCAAGGAGCTGCCACATCGAAACATAAGTAAGCAATGAACAGCATGATGCTTTTTTAAATTTCTGATACTTAAAACCCATTAATCAATCTCGATGTAGTTATTTATCCTCAGTGTACATTTTCAGCAGTTGTTTCGCTATACATTTGCATGTTAATGATAAGAAATAAAGACTTTCAGTTTGAAGTCTGTGGTATACCAGAAAGAAAGCACAATCTAAAGATAAAAAAGGCACATTTTTATTATTCAATAAATTTCATGAGCAAATAGGCTCAAAGGAGATTGCTCCAGGACGATATTGTGTTAGTTTGGTTGTACTCTTCACATTGAGCCGTGTTAAACTCAGGAGTGACATGCTACATCTCAGTGACTTAATGGGGATGACATGTGGGATTGAAGTTGCATTGCATCGTGCCACACTGAGCTGAACATATGACACACACTTGGGGTGTATTTGTGACTCATAGGTATTGATACAGCACAGCAGTCTTGCTTAATGGAGAAGCATGGCAAGGACAGAACCTGCTGAGAACCGTCTGATCACAGATGCTTTGCAGCCTCCATTTCATTCTCACTTTCTGTGAGTGCCATGGCAGGAGATTGGCCAGGTGATAATACAGCCAGCCGCCTTATCTCTGCTCTGATGGTTGGAAGGAAGCACAATGCCTTAACACCTCACAAGAACAAAACATGTTCAGGCAAATCAAAAAGGATAGAGCTATAGTAAATACTATTATAAAGTCCTAGAAACATCAACTTTAGAGGGAAGATTTGATTTCTGTGTCTTAAAACAAGAAAAATTAGGTTTTGTTCAAAAGCTGTTGTTTTCCAGTCACTATCAGTTCTTTCTAGTTCTTTCCTGTTTCAACAAAAATAAAATAAAATCAGTTCTTAGGCCTTAGTAACTTAGTCAAGCAAAGAGAGGAATTTGGTTACCACCAAAAAAAAAATCCTACTTCAGTATGTTGACTCAAACCCACAGAGGTGGCTAACTGGGTTATGGTCGTACAGTTCTACATGTAGAGAAAACACAGTTTCTGTATTTTATGTTTGGGAAACCAGAAACTTTATAGCTAAAAATTTGACTTTTATGATGTAAAAACTAGAAAAAAATTGCACATGAGAAAATACTACTTCTTTTAGCTGACTGGAGATATGTAGAAACCATATAACACACCTTTGTGTTTATTAACATATTACATGGTTATTTTTAATTAACTTTATCAGTATCTTCAACATTTGGTAATATAAAGGAATAATACAAATTGAAGGAAAGATTCTGTTAAGTTTTATTTTAAAAATATGAGTTATGTTGAAGATATATATATAGGAGTTTTCAAAACATCTAAACCTCTAGCAAATATTCATCGCTTGCCATTCATGAATGTCTCCAGTCCAGAAGATGCTACTAGAACTATGTTGTACAATCTGAAAAAAGGTTGACAATTATGGAAAGAATTTGATCCCAGAATAAGCGTAATGTATTGCAAAAATCAACTATAGAAATTAAGGAAAATAAAAACCTCATGTTAGCTGTGAGGCATGGAGTAGGTGAAGGTAAATGATCTTGGGATGCATTACTACTGCAGGGATTGCCAAGCTGAACTAGACCTCGTGTTTAAAGTATGTCTGATTCTGTTTCTGATTCTGTGACATGACAATAACCCCAAAAAATACCATTACATCCAACAAGAACTTGCTGAGAATTACTTTATAAAAACTCCTTGGCTGAATGAAACCTAATTTGATTGAGATGCTTTGTTATGCAATAACTTCATATTCAATAGCTACCCCATTGTCGGAGGCAAATATGTTATTTATTAAAAAGAGTAACATATTTGTTCTGTGAACACAGGTGCAACTGGCTGCATGTTAGAACAACAAATAAAAGTGTGAATCAAGCTTAAATCATGCTCAAACTGTTAACTTTTCACATATATGTAATAAATACTCAACAACTTTCATTCAAAATATAAGAATTATTAAGAAAAGTCATTCAGCTCCAAGTCAAATGTATCAGCTAAAAACTCTTGACTGAGATAGTAAAACTCCACTTAACTGAGCTACTACAACTGAAATGAGATTAGAGTTTTATGTTTGTGACCCAAAGTTTATCCTGAAGAGTTTGGAAAGGGGTCAAATTAGCTTTTAAACCAGTATGGACCAATTGGAATGTGTTCAAACCGATCCACAATGCAATTCAAACAGGTAAATAAAATATAATGTGGTGAAAATATACTATGTTGGATGATTTGCTTAGTCAGAAATCAATAATCCTTTACATAACTGATTCTTAAAACTCTCTACAATTGTTCCTTTGGGAATAGTGAAAGCAATTGAACTGGTAGCCTGTAGACTTGTTTCAAAAAGACTCTTTTGGTCATATTTTGGCAATCAAATATAATGAGCATATCTGGAAATGAATAAAAATTAAATTATATTAGTGTTTATACAGTTGTGGTCAAAAGTGTACCTACACTTGTAAAAAATTATAATGTTATGGCTGTCTTGAGTCTTCAATAAGTTCTACAACTCTTATTTTTCTGTGATAGAGTGATCGGAACACATACATGTTTGTCACAAAAAACAGTCATAAAATTTGGTTCTTTCATAAATTTATTATGGGTCTGCTGAAAATGTCACCAAATCTGCTGGGTAAAAAATATACATACAGCAACATTAGTATTTGGTTACATGTCCCTTGGCCATTTTCACGGCAACTAGGCGCTTTTGGTAGCCATCCACAAGGTCCTGGCAAGCTTCAGGTCGAATGTTTGACCACTCTTCTTGACAGAATTGGTGCAGTTCAGCTAAATGTGATGGTTTTCTTGCATGAACCTGTTTCTTTAGCACTGTCCACATGTTCTCAATGGGGTTTAAGTCAGGACTTTGGGAAGGCCATTCTAAAACCTTAATTCTAGCCTGGTTTAGCCATTCCTTTACCACTTTTGATGTGTGTTTTGGGTCATTGTCTTGTTGGAACACCCAACTGCGCCCAAGACCCAACCTTCGGGCTGATGGTTTTAAGTTTTCCTGCAGAATTTGGAGGTAATCCTCCTTCTTCATTATCCCATTTACTTTCTGCAAAGAACCAGTTCCACTGGCAGCAAAACATCCCCAGAGCATAATACTACCACCACCATGCTTGACAGTAGGCATGGTGTTCCTGGGATTAAAGGCCTGCCCTTTTCTCCTCCAAACATATTGCTGGGTGTTGTGGCCAAACAGCTCAATTTTTGTTTCGTCTGACCAGAGAACTTTCCTCCAGAAGGTTTTATCTTTGTCCATGTGATCAGCAGCAAACTTCAGCCGAGTCTTAAGGTGCCTTTTCTGGAGCAAGGGCTTCTTTCTTGCACGGCAGCCTCTCAGTCCATGCCGATGTAAAACACGCTTGACTGTGGAGACTGACACCTGTGTTCCATCAGCTTCCAAATCCTTGCAGACCTGCTTCTTGGTGATTCTTGGTTGACTCTTGACCATCCTGACCAATCTCCTCTCGGCAGCATGTGATAGCTTGCGTTTTCTTCCTGATCGTGGCAGTGACACAACTGTTCCATGCACTTTATACTTGCGTATAATTGTCTGCACAGTTGCTCTTGGGACCTGTAGCTGCTTTGAAATGGCTCCAAGTGACTTCCCTGACTTGTTCAAGTCAATAATTCGCTTTTTCAGATCCACACTGAGTTCCTTTGACTTTCCCATTGTGGCTTTTGTAGCTGAGTCTAATCACTGGGTCAAATGAGCCCTATTTAAATGGGCTCATGAGAAGTCAACAGCTGTAGTCAATCAGAATCACTTAGAAGAAGTGAAGAGGCCATGACATGAAGCTAATTTGATTGACACAACTCGCTACATCACCAAAGTTGACAGATTTTGTTGCTGTATGTATATTTTTGACCAGATTTGGTGACATTTTCAGCAGACCCATAATAAATTTATGAAAGAACCAAATTTTATGAATGTTTTTTGTGACAAACATGTATGTGTTCCGATCACTCTATCACAGAAAAATAAGAGTTGTAGAACTTATTGAAGACTCAAGACAGCCATAACATTATGATTTTTTACAAGTGTAGGTACACTTTTGACCACAACTGTATCTCTGTGAAATAGAGTATAAACAACAGCTCAAGGCCGTCAGCACGCAGTACCATACAGTCATAATTAGTTTCTTATTAGTTTACGTTACGACACAGTAAACACGTTAAATAATTTAAAATAATCAAAAATCCACCATTGTTTAGCTTTTAATGCTTTTACTACCTTTGTCAGACCTGTAACCTCTGATGAAATGTTGATGCACATCTAATATATCAGGAACCCTCACTGGATACTTTGTTAGATATTCTTTCTAGTGCTGCAACTATTACTTTGCAAATCGATTAATCTGTCGATTTTTTTTTTATTAATCAATTAACAATCGGATAGCAGAAGGTTCCTTAAAGAACATTAAACTGGGTGAAACTAATACTTTTGTACTTGAGCAGTTCTGGGGTTCTGTCTGATGTACAAAAACATGTCTGTTTTTTTTTTTTATCTTAAATGCAAAATGTATACTTTTTTTTTTTTTTACAGTTTTGGTATAATTGCTGGTTTAAGTGGGTTGCTCTGTCGTCTAAAGACACATTTTAGAGTCTCTATATTAAAGTTAACAATTGATCGATTACTAAACAGTGTTGGGCACGTTACTTTGAAAAAGTAATTAGTTATAGTTACTAGTTACTTCTCCCAAAAAGTAACTGAGTTACTAACTGAGTTACTCCACAATAAAAGTAACTAGTTACTAGTAAAAGTAACTATTGCGTTACTTTTGCGTTTCTCGCCCCGTAACCCTCACCACCCAGCCCCCACCTTCTCGCGGTGTGATTCAAAAGCCAGCTGAATAGAGCGGACGACAAAGACAAGAACCTGCAGAGAGTTTTGCATTTATTGCAACTCAATGTAAATGACATCAGGGGGGAACGCCATGTGAAGTTTTTTAACAGGGCATTCAGATCTGGTGAGTGAATGAAATTAATAACTGGGGATGTCTAATTCTGAAATCTTGTGTGTTTGGGTTGTTATAGATACTGCAACATCTATCTATACATCTATCTATCTAGATGTATACTCTGTGTGTGACATAAAATATGGATCTCCATCCCTGCCACAAAGGCCATCAAATAATGTTTAAAATAAAAAATACAGTAGGTTGAAAAGGCAGAGTATCCATCATCCATCCATCAATCCATCCATCCATCCATCCATCCATCCTTCCATCCATCCATCCATCCATCCATCCAGATTTCTCCCTTTCTCCATATAGGCTATCATTTGATCGTTCACGCTCTCCATAGTTCTCCTGTGGCGCGAGCACAGGGCGACTGGTGCGCGCCTTTAGCGAGCATGCGCGTTTCCTGTCGCCTGCGCTGTGCGGAGATGCAGAGGAAACCGTATCTGCTGGGGAAACGCAGCTCGACGTAACACCGGTATTTCCATCAGGAAAACGCTGTTTGCTGCTGGATCATCCTCACTCTCCATCTCTGTGTGTGCTGTACGTTAACACCCACCAGCAGAAACACCCACCTACCAACTGACAGACGGGATCTCACTATACATCAGCCATTCTCATCCTCCCCTCTCTCATGACAAGGCGCGCACCTCTGGATGACCTAAAAATAATCTTTAATATCTCTTAAACAAAAGTAGCACAAACAATATTTTTTTCTGCACAAATCTGCACTAACGTTGCACTAACCATTCAGTCTATTTGCAGAGTTTTTGGACGTGGGTGGGGTGTCAGCTTCACGCAGCTGCGCACGAGTCCTATCATGAAAAAAGGTTCATTGTGCGACCTGAGTAACGCGCATTAACGGGGTGTCTGCAATGGTAACTGCGTTATAGTTACAGTCAAAGTAATTAGTTAGATTACTCGTTACTAAAAGAAGGTAACGGCGTTAGTAACGCCGTTACTTTCAACGCCGTTAGTCCCATCACTGTTACTAAATTAGTTGACTACTATTTAAATAATCGATTAATCACTATTAATCCGATTGTTTGAGCCCTAATTCTTTCCCAAAGCTGGGTTCACCATTTTTTGTTTTAAGAACTGCCGTAATCCTTTCTGACATAGATTCAACAACATCACTTCTAAGGGGGTTCATATTGACAAGATGGCATCCTGCTGCACATCCTCCAAATGGATCACAAATCCATCACATCCATGATGTACTCAATTGGACTGAGTTCTTCTGGTGTCTGTGGAGGCATCAGAGTACAGTTAAGTCATTTTCACATGAAAGGTATGGAGGACGATCTTTTATTTCCGGGTGGATCATCTAAATAAGTGTTCCTCCTAACTGTCAATCATTCTGGTGTTATGTTTAAGTAAGGCCGTCCTACGTTATCGTTCCGTTAGCTATCTTTTTCTGCATATGCGCACTTTTACTCGCATATGTGTGGTGTGCTACAGTTTCAGAATGTCATTAAATTTCAATAATTATAGAAAGTGAACTGTTGTGAGGTCAGAAATAAGCAGCAGATTAAAATCCATTTTATACCTCCAATTTCTTTCACCGTGACTTCTGCAATGCCACAAATGACCTCCGTTATTGCCAGATCCGGTGTAGAGGAAATTTACAACAAGGGTGGTGAAGTCCATTGCAAATTTCTTATCTGGATGAATCTTTATTTACTTTTTTATTCAAAGGCTGCTTCTGTGTTGTTTGCATTAATTTAGAAAAATGACAACAGTGAAAAAAGTCAAACCAGAGGAAAAAGTTTATCTAGAAGGATGTTTTTAATATAGTAACAGGTGAAGTGAGGACCTTACAGTCACACTTTGTTTTTATATGCTTCAGAACAACAGTCAAGTAAAAAAGGAGATGGGCTGGTAACAGATTAATATCCATCAGCTTTTAATGGAATCATCTCACTGAACTTAACTAAATAACAGATTTTGCAGAGACATAGGCTAAACTATAATAAAACTGGTATGCAGATTTATTTGAGCGTGCATGATTTCTTGGTTTTCTCGTTCAACAAGATTAGTTTAAAAGATGCCGATAAGTTTCTTTATTGTTTACACCAAGATGAACATTTAGGATTGTTTTCTTAGCCTGACAAGGCTGCTGTCTGTCACCTAGTCATATTCTCAATTTGCTCTGCATCACTGGGCATTAAATGGATTAGAAAGGAGAGAAGTTGCACACACACAAACACACACACACACTGGCACACACGCATATAAACCACACATAGCTAATTTGATGCTCAGGGAAGAAGACAAACAAACTACTTACTTAGTGTCAGATGTGAAAAGTGTTTGTTTTGTGTTTGCTGTCCCCTGAGGGCACACAGAGCAGATGTCCCTCTACCAACACACGTAGATTTATTGTTTATTCAGCGACTTATTTATTAAACTATTTATAACTGTGACAGTGATCATTTCAGCTTGCATCTTGTTAGGCAACACTATCTTATCTGAATGATATGCATATTTTACATGCACACGTCAAAGACATTTGTTTTTAACTACTTGTAACCAGATTAACTTGGAATCTGTAAGTTTGATAGAAAAATAAAATATATTCTTTAACTCAATAATTGTAGATTGAATCCTGAATATATAGGATATTCTTACATTATTTGGGCACATTTCATTGTTAACTGAAGTTTAAAGAAGTCATTCATTGTACATACTCCTTCTTGCTTTCATTTATTTAGGAATAAGCTAATTATCAATTCAAAGCAAGTCTTAACTCTTAGTGCCTAGCTTTGTTCTACAAGTTAAAACATTTAAAAGAGAACAATTTGAGCCTAAAAGTTTGCTTTTAAAAGTTCAACCAACTGAAGAATCATTTTGTGATTACTCTATTTAGCCAGAGCACTTCTATGCAAAAGAAAGCCCTGCATAGTCCATGTTTAGTTGCTTTCTATTTTGTTTACATTTCATGAGACATTGTGCTAAAGGAGAAATCTTTGGACTTTATATGTCTACCAAGCCTTGGCAATTAAAAAAAGATCACCTGTATGTTGACCAAACAAGCATGAAGAAGATGCTTTGGAAAACTGGAGCATTAAAACCTTTTACTTTATACTTGGATGCTGGTATCCTCTGGGCCATGGTAGATTTTTATTTCTTCAGTACAGCAAGACCCTGTGATCTGTCACATCTCAATAACAGGAACATCGTGTTCTTATTACTGTCTTGCAAAAAGAAGAATATAAAAGAATAGCAAGTAGGGGTGTATCAGTTTGAATGCCAAAATATCAGATGCCTCCATCAGCAATGTTTGGTTAACCAGCCCTTCTTTAACAAGAGTCTCAACCTGAAACATGAAAGTATTGGGCAGTTGCATTTGCACATGGACACATGAGCTAAAATAACATTGCAATGATAATAATAACCAGCTCCACTGGTAAAAGTCTGAGGTGTTCCAGGGCTAGCTAGGACATAGATATAGTCTCTTCAGCGTGTCCTAGGCTGTCTCCTGACACTCCTCCCGGTGGAACATTCCTTGAACACCTACCAAGGCAGGTGTACAGGTGGCATCCACAACAGATGTTCATGCCACATCAGCTGACGCCTCATGATGTAGATTAGAAGAAGCACTAATCCGAGCCTCTCCTGGATAAGCCAGCTCCTCATCCTTTATCTATTAGAGGGCCCCCAGAAAGGTAATTTCAGCTGCTTGTATCTAAGATTATGTTCTTTCAGTCCTGAATCAGATTTAATGACCATACCTGAGGGTGGCAACACTGACCGACTAGTAAATCAAGAGCTTTGCCTTTTGTATTATCTTTGTCTTCACCCCAACAAACATTGCAGCATCCACGTTAGATTGGCACTGGACCGATTTGTTAATTCTTCACCAGCTCAATTTTCCCCTCACTCATAAATAGCACCCCTCTTGAACTCCTCCGCTCAAGGCAGCAACTCTTTTCTGAACTGAAGAGAGCAAGCCCATTTTTTCAGGTCTAGAACCATAGCTTAAGACTTGGAGAAGCCGATCATCAGCTTCACAAAGTGCTCCTTCAGATACTTTAGCTCTTGGCAAGAGAAAAACAGGACCAGTAACAGAAGGGAGCCTTGTGAAATTCCAATGTGCACAAGAAAAATAGGTCCAACCTAATGCTGGCAAGGCTAAGCAAAGTCCTGCTCTGCTTGTGCAGTCACCAGATGGCCTTTAAGTAAAGGGCCCCAAACTCTGTGCTCATGGAGCGCCCCCCTCAGGGACCCAAGAAGGAAATGGTTAAATGCCTTTTTCAGGTTTCACAACATTCATCTTGAATAGTTTTGCAAACTCTCATAAATTCTCAAGGACCCTAAAAAGAGTGTAGAGCAGGTCCAGCATTCCATAGCTGGGAAGAAAACCTCTAATGATTCAAATTGGTGGAGACAACTGGAGCTCCAGGTTATGTTTTATGTTTGATTTTTTTTATTATTTTTATTTTTTGCGCAAAGAACCTAACAACTTCTGCATTCAGTAGCTGAAGAATTCTGAAGTTAAACTGGCCTTCATAGGTTTGATCCTATGATCCAGAGGTTTAACTCCCTCTGCAACACCCTTGCATAGGCCTTCCAAAGGAGGCTGAGAAGTATGATCACCCTGTAGTTGGAACACACCCTTCAGTCCCCCTTCCTATGAAGGTAAAGCAGTCCGAGGGCACTGTCCTTAACTGCCGTACAATGTTTAAGAGATGGGTGAGCCACAATGGCCCAACAACACCTAGAGACCTGAGGTACTCAGGGGGGATCTTATTAACCTCTGAAGCCTTGCCATCATTTTTGACCACCTCAATGACGTCAGCCTAGGTTATGAACAAGTCGGGGTCTTACCACCCAGTCTCAGCATCCATCAGGGAAGGCCTTTCAGTCTTGGTCAGGAGATCCTCAAAATATCTTCGGAGGTGCCAGACAGTTTAATAAAATCTCTGAGGCTGACCAGTAGTCTTTCTGTCTGCATGGCCTCAACATAGTCCTCTCAGGTCCAAGTATTTGCCTTCATAACTGCCTGGACAGCAGCACACATTACCACATGGTACCTGGTTGCTGCCTCAGGAGTTCCACAACCCAACCAGGCTTGAGAGGACTCCCTCTTCAGCTTGACAGCATCCCTCCAGTTGTTGACCAGGATCGGATTTAGGGGTTGCTACCATGACAGGCACCACAGACCTTAAAGCCACAGCTGTGGGTAGCTATATTAACATCAGGAGCGGAGAAAACGGTCCAGTCTTCTTTTTTCCCCCCAATATCTGTCAGGAGTTTTACGGCGAGTTAAGATGCCTTCTCTTTGAACCTCCACCTTAACGTAGTGGAAGGGTTTCAGTGCTCGGGTGATCCCAATTGCTATTTTGCCTGAGCAGTTTAAAAGACCCTTATGAAGACAACACAAATGAGTACGGTACGGCAGAACCCTTACCACATCCTGAACCCAGGGTAGGGGTTAGGTTTCATGGGTGATTGCCTGATGCTCATGTTCCTTCCTTTGGCTAAGCCCAAAGGAGTGACGGGCAATCCCCCCTGTGCGCCTACCATATGCAGGGGGAGCCATGAGGGACTGGTGCCAAGGGAATTGGGCCACAGTCAAAGCTGAGGCCTCGGTGACCTAATCCATGGAAGGGTAAACATTTTCATACTGCTAAAAAGAAATTGGTTAGTGTGACAGATCATTCTGATTAGTTTTAAAGAATTATTGGGGACACAAGCCTATTTCATTTATTATTTCAAACTTTCCACAAAATACCATATTTTACAAAATGGTACGATAATGAAAAACTTTTTATACAAGAAGAGAACACATAATACTGCATGTCTGAAAATGGTATTAAAATGATGATACAACCTTATTATAGTCTAACAGCCTGTTAAAGTGATTAGCATATCCCACTGTGATTAGTACAACTTAATTCTAAAGCAGCATTCTAGTTGTGTTCCTTTATAGGCTGTAGTACCTCAAATATAAAAATTTAAAAGTAGCTGCCAAGGTTTCCATTGATGTTATACTCTATGCAGGCTTCCTGCTATCTGATGGATGTCTTGCTCTCTGCTCTCTAGCATTCCGAATGTACTGCAGGCTTGTATTGACATGTCACAAGTGATAGTTTCCTTTTTAAATACATTCATTTTTGTGCTGTATCGCATATGTACTTTTAACACTTATTCTAGAATACATAGCCACAGCTTCTACAACAAAGAGTGTTCTGCAACCTGGTACAGTTGAGATATGTAGCTTTTATGAAGATCAGAAATGTAAAATTCTTCAGTTTCATTAAATGTTAGAATAGCTTTTTTGATGAATAGTGATATCAAACCATTGCAAACCACTGCAAATTAACTTCTTCAACTTTTGCTTATTTTGCAGGATCGTCGGGACTCTGTCCCAGCCGCCCACCAGTTGGTACGCTGTCGTTTCTCCGGCCAGTTGTTACTGCCTCCTCTCTGGCGGAGACACTCTTGTCAGGACCCACATTCACGAGACACCAGGCGTCCATCTACCAGCAATGGTATCCCACTGGACCGACTACAAGAGATTTACAGCCAAGCTTTAGCCAGCCATGATGAACTTCGGTCAGTGAAACGTCCCAGTATTTCACTCATTTCCAGTTTATTTTTCATGCAATTTTTGAGTCTATAGGAATTAATCAATCTTCTTGTTTCTGAGCTTTCTGCTGCTTTCTGTGTGGCTAGATTTGTTTATGCTAATTAATTAGAAGTAAACAGAAGAACCTGCGATATTCAGTGGTGTAGGTAGCCATTATGTAACTCTGTCCAAAAAATACATCACTTATCCTGAACGTACATGAGCACTTACGGTGGAAAGCAGTTTGACAGTTCCAATTCTTGGACAGAGATGGATTTTTTTTTTACATGCCTTTCTGCAGCTCTTATCCTTAGTCGGCCCAGTTAGCCTACACACAGAGATTTTTTTTTAGACGTGACCAAACAATTGTATGCCATTGCAACGGGTTGTTTTACTATTGCGCTAGTCAAGAAAGAACCAAAAAGGCACAAAGAAGAAAGTCTCTCATTGATTGTTCAGGAACAGAAGTAGTTCATCTAACCTCCACAGCATCCATTTTTATAAGAAGGACAATAAATCACTGCTAGTCTTTGTCAGTGGCAGGATTTCTACTGTAAGTTTGGTGTTGAAATGTGGCTGTGCAACAGCAGCTCTTCCTTTCTTTCTGTTTTTCCCTTTTTTCTTCTACTCAAATGCACTGCTCTTATATCATATCCTCTTTCCTTGCATGTAGTTCTAACTGCAAGCAAAGCACGCACGGGTTTTGGTTTAACTGTGCCTTTGGATAGTTGGAAATCGACTTGATTGCAGACAAGGACAAACAGGGATGGAAACAGAAGGATACAGAGGGGAGCAAATAGAACTGATATATTTTAGGGCATAGCGGATGTACAAAGAAAATCAGGGAAGAATTTGGCAGACTTCATTTTATGTGAAATAATGTAGATTTACGTCTGTGTTGTGACAGTTTTCACGCCTCTGCTTTTTCCTCAATTTGTCTGTACTGCTCAGCAGAAAATGATGTCTCATTTATTTGTTTTTATTTATTTTGATTTGGAGGAATGATGAATGACTTGTGACCCATTGACCACGATGCTCGGTTAGTCTGTCACTATTATGGAAGCTAATTTGTTTTGATGAGCTTCCAAGGAGATACCTCATTACCTTCATATGGCTTTTCTTCATATATATATATATATATATATATATATATATATATATATATATATATATATATATTTATTTATTTATTTATTTATTGGAGTGACAACAACTGTTGTAGCTTTGCACTGTCATGTTTAGGTTTTTAGACTCTGAATAGGAGCAATCACGGAGGCAATGATCTGTTAAGAGTTTTATTGAAAATTTGTGGTAGTACAGAGAGGAGTCCGGCAGGCAGGGTTGTCAGGATGCGGCTGGAATAGGTTAGGTGACAGGTTAGCAACCGTTCGGTGCTGGTTGAGGAGTGAGGGATGTATGAGACTCACAGAGAGGACGGCTTGGCGTCTGTTTGGGAGGATGGTGTCCTGTGGTCCAGCCGATTGGTGCAGGTCCGGTTGGCGAGATCGGTTGGTGGTGTCTGAGGGTGGACAGGCAGGCGCGCTCAGGCAGGAGGGCGTCTTAAGGTTCAGAGACCAGAAGCCTCACTGGTTCCTAGAGGCTGACTGAGTTGTTTCAAGGCTTGGGATCCTGGGTTCTAGGAGAAGGGAGCAGAGAGGACAGGGTTAGATTCTGGCAAAGCTTAGGTTCTAGGCTTGGTTCTGGATCAGTTGTACCAACGCTGAAGCATTAACGAACTGACGCCCTCCTCCTGGTTCCAGCTCCTTAAAAAGGGTGGAAATCAGCTGATGAGGAGCACCTGCCCGTCCAGCCCTGCAGAGAGAGAAAAAAGGAAAACAAACCCCAGCCTGCACCCAGGACTGGAAGTATGACAGCACCCCCCCTTTAACGGACGCCCCCTGGCGGCCGTCCGGATGAAGAAGACTCGAACTCAGAAATAAGAGAAGGGTCAAGAATAAAAGAGCGAGGAACCCAGGAGCGTTCCTCAGGGCCATAACCCGCCCAATCCACCAGGAACTGGTGGCCTCGACCACGGCGCCTAGAGGCAACAATCTTGCGGACTGTGAAGGCCGGGTGACCACCCACAACCCGGGCGGGTGGAGGGGGCTCGGCAGGAGGGCACAGTCGGCTGGAGGAAACAGGCTTGATCTGGGAAACATGGAAGGTGGGGTGTACACGAAGATGTGGAGGGAGTTTGAGACGGACAGCTGATGGGCTGATAACCCGGTCAATCTTAAATGGACCGAGAAACCGGGGGGCCATCTTTCTGGAAACAGCCTTCAGTGGGAAGTCCTTAGAGGAGAGCCAAACCTCCTGTCCAGGCAAATAGGCGGGTGCAGGAAGGCGTTTGCGATCTGCAAACGCCTTGTCACGGATGGAGGCACGTTCCAGGGCTGCTCGGGTCTGGTCCCAGATTCTACGGCAACGGGAGAGGTGTGATCTGACGTAAGGGAGGACAGAGTCAGGGAAGGATGTGGGGAGGAGAGATGGCTGGTAACCCACAGAAGCTTCGAATGGAGAAAAACCAGTGGCCGCGGATACGTGGGTATTATGGGCGTATTCAACCCAAGCGAGATGCTGACTCCAGGTGTTGGGGTTCTGGGAACAGAGACAGCGGAGGGTGTTCTCGATTTCCTGGTTGAGCCGCTCGCATTGCCCATTGGACTGTGGGTGAAATCCTGAAGAGAGCGAGACCCCAGCTCCCAGACTCTGACAAAAGTCACGCCATACTCTGGAGATGAACTGTGGACCGCGGTCAGAAACTATCTCAGTGGGGAGTCCATGAAGCCTGAAGACGTGGCTGATTAGAAGCCGGGCTGTCTGATGGGCAGACGGGAGTCCTGACAGGGCCACCAGGTGGCAGGCCTTGGAGAACCGGTCAATGATGGAGAGGATAACTGTTTTGTGGTTGGAAGGAGGAAGACCAGTGATAAAATCCAAGGCAATGTGAGACCAGGGGCGGCTGGGTCTGGGTAAGGGTTGGAGAAGACCAGTAGGTGGTTTGCTGGAGCCTTTATTTCTGGCACAGACAGGACAGGCAGAAACAAATTCAGAGACATCTTTATTGAGTGATGGCCACCAGTAATACCGCCGGATAAGGGCGATTGTGCGACTAGAGCCAGGATGACCAGAGAACTTAGAAGAATGACCCCAGCGGATAACTTGGGAACGGACTGTGGAGGGCACATAGCGTCTTCTTGGGGGACCGCCTCCGGGGTCTGGTTCGCCCACCAGTGCTTGCTGCAACTGTCTCTCTAGCTCCCAGGAGATAGCTCCAACAACGCAGGACTCAGGGATAATGGTTTCTGGATCTCCGGGGTCTTCAGAGGAGGAGAATAGCCGGGACAGGGCGTCAGGCTTAGTGTTCTTAGAGCCAGGGCGATAAGTGATGGTGAAGTTGAAACGGGAGAAAAACAGCGACCAACGACTCTGGCGGGAGTTCAGACGTTTGGCGGACTGGATGTAGGAGAGGTTCTTGTGGTCGGTCAAAAAATGATGATGGGTAACTCTGTCCCCTCCAGCCAGTGGCGCCACTCCTCCAAGGCCAGCTTGACGGCCAGAAGCTCTCGGTCTCCTACGTCGTAGTTTCGTTCTGCAGAAGAGAAGCGTCTAGAGAAGAAGGCGCAGGGATGGAGTTTCCCGTCGGAGGCTGACATCTGGGACAGAACCGCTCCAACTCCTGTGTCTGAGGCATCAACCTCCAGAGTAAACTGGACCAGTGGATCAGGGTAGGTGAGGATGGGGGCCTGAGAGAATCTCTCCTTAAGGAGTCTGAAGGCCTGATCTGCTTCTGATGACCACAGGAACATCCTTTTGGTCGAAGTGAGAGCTGTAAGAGGGGAAGCAATGACACTGTAGTTCTTGATGAACACTCTATAAAAGTTTGCAAACCCGAGGAAGCGCTGAAGCTGCTTTCGGGACGTGGGAGTGGGCCAATCAGTAACTGCTTTGACCTTTCTGGGATCTGTCTTCACCTGTCCACCCTCAAAAATGAAACCGAGGAAGCTGATGGATTCTTGGTGGAACTCACATTTCTCTGCCTTAACGAAGAGTCGATTTTCCAGGAGGCGCTGTAGGACCAAACGGACATGCTGCTTGTGTTGTAGTGGATCCTTAGAAAAAATAAGTATATCATCAATGTACACAAAGACGAATTGATTAATGAAGTCTCTGAGAATGTCGTTTATGAGAGCCTGGAAAACAGCAGGGGCGTTGGTCAGACCGAATGGCATGACCAAATATTCAAAGTGGCCGATGGGGGTCTTGAATGCCGTCTTCCACTCATCCCCTTCTCGAATCCGGACCAAGTGATACGCATTGCGGAGGTCCAGTTTAGTGAACACCATGGCTCCCCGAACCGTATCGAAGGCTGATGCCAGGAGGGGAAGAGAGTACTTGTTTTTTATAGTTATCTGATTTAACCCCCGGTAATCGATGCAGGGGCGTAAGGTCTTATCCTTCTTCTCTACAAAGAAAAACCCTGCTCCGAGGGGTGAGGATGACGGGCGAATTATGCCTGCATTTAATGAGTCATTAATGTATTTCTCCATGGCCCCCTGTTCAGACTGGGATAATTTGTAAAGACGGGCCGATGGCAGCGGAGCCCCAGGTAGAAGATCTATGGAACAGTCATAAGGCCGGTGGGGAGGAAGACAGAGAGCCAGATCTTTACTAAAAACCCGATTGAGGTCGTGGTACTCAGAGGGTACCAGGGACAGATCAGGAGGGACCTCAGGACAGACTGGGGCGGCCGAAGAACGAGGAAGAGCTGACTGAAGACATGAAGCCAGACAACTGGAGCTCCAGGTCTCTATTCTGGATTCTCTCCAATTAATATGGGGATTGTGAGCTGACAACCAAGGGTAGCCAAGGACTACAGGTGAGTGTTTGGTGGGAAAAACAAAAAAGGAAATGGATTCATGGTGATTACCAGAAGTTATAAACTGAAAAGGAAGTGTCTGTTGGGTAATAGTTGCTAAAGGACTACCATCTAAAGCTGCAACAGAAATGGGAGACGGTAACGTGCGAACCGGGATCTGAAAACGATTAACCAAAGTGGGATCTATTAAATTCTGCTCAGAGCCCGAGTCCACTAAGGCTGAAACATGGTGGCGAGAGTCCTGAAGGTTAATAACGGCCTTTAACTGAAACCTAGGACTGGGGTCTTCAATACACGCGCCCGCCAGTATCCCCAGAGTTACTGACGGACCTGGTCTTTTGGGCGGAGGGGACACGACAAACGGAAATGACCGGTACCACCGCAGTAAAGGCAAAGTTGGCCCCTTATGCGCTTATCCCGTTCCTCAGCTGACAGGTGGGCTCTGCCTATCTGCATGGGCTCCTCGGTGGGCTGGCTAAAGATGGGCCGGGCTTGGGAAGGCACGGGAGGAGCTGAGGGGGAAGAACACTGTGCCGGAGACTGATCGTGACTCCGCCTCTCACGAACCCTCTCCCTGAGTCGCTCGTCTACCCGAATAGCAAGATCGATTAAATCCTCAAGACTGTCGGGTTTGTCACGGCTTGCTAGCTCGTCCTTTAATTTCTCTGACAGAGCATTGAGGAACACGGCCTTTAAAGCGCGGTAGTCCCAGCCAGCTTGAGCTGCCAAAGTGCGGAAGTCGACTGTAAAGTCGGCGACCGATCGACTTCCCTGTTTGAGCGACCATAATTTCTTAGCCGCCTCCTCCTCCCCCATGGAGGAGGCGAACGTTCTTTTGAAGCGGTCCAGAAAATCGGCATAACTGTAACCGTGGATTGTTTCCTCATCAATAAAAGACTCAGCCCATCTTAAGGCTCTGTCTCGGAAAAGACCAATTAAATAGGAGATCTTGTGGGAGTCGTCAGGAAAAGACCGAGGAGAACGACTGAAAACTAGAGAGCATTGTAAAAGGAATCCCCTGGACTTACTCAGATCTCCTGTGAAAGGTTCGGGGGCCGGAGTGGAAATCCCCACGTCGGGCGCAGATGACGCTGCGGGGACAACGGGAGCACTGGCTGCAGGCGGAGGAACAGAGGTAGGTGGGTTAACATTCAGCAAGGTCTTCACATCCTGTAGTTCCCGGGTTAGGGAGCTCATAGTCTGCATAACCTGTGTCTGCTGTTGTATCATGGTCTGAATCAGGGCTTCATGCTGGCCTAGCAGTAAACCCTGGTGGGAAATAGCACTGCGTAATTGCTCTCCAGAGTCAGCTTGGTCAGTTCGTTCTGTCATGTTTAGGTTTTTAGACTCTGAATAGGAGCAATCACGGAGGCAATGATCTGTTAAGAGTTTTATTGAAAATTTGTGGTAGTACAGAGAGGAGTCCGGCAGGCAGGGTTGTCAGGATGCGGCTGGAATAGGTTAGGTGACAGGTTAGCAACCGTTCGGTGCTGGTTGAGGAGTGAGGGATGTATGAGACTCACAGAGAGGACGGCTTGGCGTCTGTTTGGGAGGATGGTGTCCTGTGGTCCAGCCGATTGGTGCAGGTCCGGTTGGCGAGATCGGTTGGTGGTGTCTGAGGGTGGACAGGCAGGCGCGCTCAGGCAGGAGGGCGTCTTAAGGTTCAGAGACCAGAAGCCTCACTGGTTCCTAGAGGCTGACTGAGTTGTTTCAAGGCTTGGGATCCTGGGTTCTAGGAGAAGGGAGCAGAGAGGACAGGGTTAGATTCTGGCAAAGCTTAGGTTCTAGGCTTGGTTCTGGATCAGTTGTACCAACGCTGAAGCATTAACGAACTGACGCCCTCCTCCTGGTTCCAGCTCCTTAAAAAGGGTGGAAATCAGCTGATGAGGAGCACCTGCCCGTCCAGCCCTGCAGAGAGAGAAAAAAGGAAAACAAACCCCAGCCTGTACACAGGACTGGAAGTATGACATGCACACACTTATAGCAAGGTGATTTTTGCATTTTGAAGTGATAATTAAAACGATTTCAACAGGAAGAAAACAATCAGTGAAAGGGCCAAAGTGTGCATACTTGTAAATTTCATATTTAGCAAAAGTATTTTTATATCTCTTTAACTGTGTCACATCATACCATGTTAGAACCAATGATTTTAATGCATTTTGAACTTTATATTATAGACCAACTTAATGTAAAATCTAAGCTGTCACCAATATCTAACAACTGATATTTTAAACATTTTGTCCCCCATTCACAGAGGTTTCAAAAGTAGTAATATTTATTACTCAAGTAGAAGTATAAATCCTACTGTAAAAATACTTTTGTAGATGTTAGAGTATCAACTTCAGCTTTTTACTCAAGTAAAAGTGTACAAATACCATTTTTATAAAGTGAAATTAATGCAGGAAAAATGTTACAGGAAAATACAGGACAGACAGGAACATTTTTCTACAATTTTGGATAACAACTTCCTTCCTAAATCAATTTCTTAGTTTTATAACTAATGGTAACAGTGTAAAATTTAACTTTACATTATCTTGAAGAACTTTTTATTTTGGTATGTGGCAAACAACAAGTTGCTGCAGTATTGAGTCGACCACAAAGAAATTGTCTGGATGAAACAAATTATTTTGATGGTTTGTACATTTTTTAATACCAACACGCCATAATGAAAACAAGCTTAAATCAAACAAAACTAATGAGTCTATTTTAAAATGTAAGGAATAGAAAGTAGAGATCATTGCGAAAAAAATCTAAGGAGTGGAAAGTAAAGTAATTAGTCTAAAATTAAGTACTATAATTAAGTATAGATAGCCAAACTTTCTACTTAGATGTTAAGTGGAGGACGTTATTTTTCTGTCTGGATCATCAAAATAAATGGTTAATTATTCTAATTATTCTGGTGATATGTTTACGTAAGGCCGTCCTACGTGTTCGTCCCCATTTTCACTCACCGGGGGTGAGTCTGACATAGTGGAAAAATTCTTTCTTCTTTTGGAAAGTACATTTCTATGTGCGATGCAAACAGCGACTTTTAAAAAGAGTGTACAGGGTGAGGAATGGGCTCCCGGACGCTCTTACACGCATTCAATAGGCATTCCCTCTCCAGAGGGGGTACAGGGTTGTACATTTGCATTTTTTTTGTGGAGAGGGCGGGTCTTCTCAAAAATGTGCATGAATCCTCCATTATACCTTTAAGTAAGGTAATAAAGTTTTTGTACTTTGTTACTCTAAAAGTAAATTGTGTGAATTTTCAGAATTTAGTCACCAATCTTTGTTTTATTTTCTTCATTCTAATTGGGTTGAAAAAGATGCCGTCTCAGAAACTGGACTGACTAATTGAAACTGCATTGTTATTATCATCTGAACTGTATATATGTGGATTTATACTGATATTATGACATTATACACAGGTGTCCTCTATTTGGCATATTGGTGACTGATGCAGGTGGTTGGTTGTGCTTGATACTAATGATGGGTTGCAGAGTAAAAGGGGGTAAATAGAAATGTAGGCCACAGTACTCAAATTGAGAACCATGTGTCATACACTTCACAGTTAATTTCAAATAAACTTTCTACAGTTAATGGTCAATAACTGTGAATAAATGCTTCAGCAAGGGTTAACCTCTGTCTTTTCTGTCTAGACATAATGTTTTGAGATCTATAAATGCCAGAGTTTGCGGGTGCTGTTAGACGTTAACAATAAAGAGGGTATCTTAGCAACATAGTGATAATCACCTTTTCACAGTGAAAAATCATTTCTAGATGAACAGCTTGTTACCGAATAGCATAGATCATATCTTCCCCTCTGGATGATGATACCTATGAATTTCCTCCATATTTGCAACACAAAGCTGGATCCTGAGACCGGTGCAGTTTGAACCTTTGGCTGCCTTTTAAAATAAATGTTATGGTCTGCTGCAAGAACTTAGACCAGCTGCATCTTAAGAGCTAATCCTGTTTTGAGTTCATTGTTTTTTGGCTGTATATAAGATATTACATATGCTACCAATGAGCATTTGAATGTGTCTGCAGGACGTGAGGTGGGATCCTGTTGTTTATAGTCCCTGCTTCATTTAAAGGATAATTTTTCTTCCCAAAAAAAAATATAAATTAACAAAGACCCACAAATGTAGACTTTATAGATATATATGTACTTGGTTTCTAATGTTTGTTGGATTACTTTTAATTTATCAAAGATAACAGAATGGCAGAGATGAACAGTCATTAAATATGTGGAACTGAAATGTCAAATCGCTCTTATCACAAGTGATCCCCCTGTCCTACTCTAATAATCAGCCTCATGTGGAGATTGGCTCTGTCTGAGTAACAGTTCAGGTTCTAATCCCTGAACTATGACAAATGTATTTAGCAGCCTATTCTACAGTTTTCCAGAAATCTTTGTTAACATAAAACCTGTACAGTTTCAATTTTAACATGTCTGTTGAAAATACAATATCTGCACATGGAGTATTGGGAACAGGTTTGAAATATTTCTAAAACTGTAAGGTAACATTCATGGTGCCCGTTTTAAAATACGTAAATAAAGTCATTCCATATTTATATGAATAATTATAAAAGCTTTAGTCGATTTATAATCCCATTTAAATGTGACCTTATTTACATACTTCAGTTATCTTTTGATAATTTTTTGGCTGTTTATCTGATGTTAAGTTTAAGTAATAAGATGTGAAAAAAACTCAAGCCATATACGAACAAATGTAAACTCAGCACTCCATCTGCCCCCATTTTGTGTACATACTTTTTTGGTTCTGTTACATATAACTGTAACTTTACATGACTGGGTTTATCTCTTCAACCCCGGGTATCTGAAAAACATTTTTATAGGATGGTTTTTATTTATCTTTAGGTGGGGTTCTCTGTAGTTGGTGTTAAGAGTTGAAGTCTGAGGTTTCAATAAAAAAATATTCACAAATTTGAGCATTTTTGTGAAGTGTTACCTTTGGAGGAATTCCAAGAAAAGGAATAAGGAAAGAAAAGGTTTTAAGAAAAAGTTGTGCAATACTTGATTACTTTTACTGCTAAATTAAATTTTAAATGTTGTTTAATTGCCTATAATTTAGTTCCTAGAAAACCCTCCTGATATTATTGAGACATTTTAAAAGAAGAAAAGAAGCTTAGTTGTTTGTTTCGAATACTTAAATACATCATTCAGCATGATTGGAGACAAGGTTGGGGAAACATTTCATTCTGTGGTCTTTGTGAAGAAAAAAAAATAAAATTATACATTTTTGAAAAGCCAAAGCCTAATGTGCAGGTGCACAACAGCAAATATGATTAAAACATTTTTTTTTTTATATACTGATGATTTATTATACACAGAGTGATATATTTAAAATACTGTATATATTCTATGTTTTTTTTTATTGGGGTTAACACATAAAAACAATATCTAAAATGAAGTATCTTCAAATAATTTATATACTTAATAAATATTGAAAAAATACAAACTTTGATAGAGTAAATAATCATGGCAAAGAATTATTATTTATAGTCGACACAAGCAGAAAATTCCACAGGTCGTGAAGAAGGTTGCTGTTGAAAGAATGCTGTAACCAAACATGATCATAACTAGGAAATTAAGAGTTTAATGGAAGGAAAAAGTGTGTTAAGAAAAATTTAAAACTAAGAGGGAAAACTACAGCTTTGAGATAATTATGAAGCAAATAAATTTTGAGTGTTTTGTGGGATTGATAAGGGATGGATCATGGCTGGAGTTGGTGCTTCAATTGCCCACATATTCAGGACATGGACATCGGCTGCTGCTTTGATCTAGAAATGTAGGTCCCAGGGTCTGAATGGTACAGAAGAGGATTAGGGTCACTGAAAAAAAAAAGTTAACTGATTTTTAAATTTTATTTCAGTTTAATATGGGAAAAAAGTCAGAATTCTGACTTTTTTTTCCCCTCAGAATTCTGTTTTTCTCAGAATTCTGACTTTTTTCTCTGAGTTCTGACTTTAATCTCAGAATTCTGACTTTTTTCTCAGAGTTCTGACTTTAATCTCAGAATTCTGACTTTTTCCTCAGAATTCTGATTTTAATCTCAAAATTCTGACTTTAATCTCAGAATTCTGACATTTTTCTCAGGATTCTGATTTTAATCTCAAAATTCTGACTTTAATCTCAGAATTCTGACGTTTCTCTCAGAATTCTAACTTTTTTCTCGGAGTTCTGACTTTAATCTCAGAATTCTGACGTTTTTCTCAGAATTCTAACTTTTTTCTCGGAGTTCTGACTTTAATCTCAGAATTCTGACTTTTTTCTCAGAATTCTGATTTTAATCTAAAAATTCTGAGTTTAATCTCAGAATTCTGACTTTTCCCCCCCATATTAAATTGAAATAAAATTAAAAAATCTGTTAATGTTTTTTATTTTCTCAGTGGCCCTAATCCTCTTCCGTACAATTTCGACTTTACAAGCATCCCAAAAAAAAATCATCATTCTTGAGGTCCCATACAATGCTAAAATTAACAGAAATAAACACAACGCAACAGCTTCTTGTTTATATTTTGGATATGAGGCTTTTACCCCTAGATATATTTCAGGAAATAAATGTATTTTTCAATCATTAGCAGCCTATGTTTACTTGGAAATATAAATTCAGCAAAGACAGCTCGCTGTTGTGTACTGGCCATGATTGGCAGTTTGACAACCAGGACAGCGAGTCGAGGGAAAGCAGATGGAGATGATGGAGGAAGTTGGCAGAGGGACGCAGAGGGTGAGGGGTGAGGGTGGGGATGAGTGGGTGAGAGAGAGAGCCATAAAAAGGGAAGAAGAAGCGAGTCGAAGACAGACAGAGCAGAGGGAGGAGAGAAGCATCAGCAGCAGGAAGAAGAAAAGGAGGAGAGCTGAGTGACTGAGCGGCTCGCGGTGCTTTCATCAATCCAACTCTTGGACAGCTGCGCACCTGCGTGCCGCGCGCAGCTCCAACAGTTCTGAAGCGCGTTTCAACCGTGTCCTGCGCCCTTTTTCCTCGTTCATTTAATGATTGAAAACAGCTTGAGTTAAAAAGTCGGTAAATAGTGAAGAAGTTCTGTTAGTAAAAATGGAGTGCGCAACACTGAGCAGAGAGGGAGCCGGACTCGCCAAGCCGCCCAAACATCTGTGGCGGCAGCCCAGGACGCACATACTGATCAAACAGCGCTTCAACTCGGACACCGAGCGCTACCTGTGCCGCAACCGGACCCTGGAGAAGCTGAGACCCGGACTGAAGAAGCCCCGAATGTCGTGGCCCTCCTCACTGAGACGGTAACATATGAAGTGTCTGAACAGTTTGCCACAAATACTCACATCAATTACTCTAACGTTTTATAATAAATGCAAACTTATATATATATATATGGTTTAATTAAGTAATTGGTTAACTGACCAAACTTCTCAATATTCTGTTCCTGATAAATATTTTCTCACATTATTACTGTTGGATGACAGGTACATATATTAATAACATCTGCTCATTAGGAGTGTAATGATGTGAACATTTTACATTGTGCAATCACAGCTAATTATGTATTTGTTAAAATTTGTGTCAAAAATTATTTGACACCAATGACTTGCTGAGCTCAGAGCCAGTGGCATCACTCAACAGGTGAAATCTTATTAAAGTCTGTACTATAAATATCTTTTATGTTACTTTTTGAAAAAAACAAGTAGTTTGGTTCTAATACTAGTAATAGTTAACAGTTCAATTCTGTAAAAAAAGTGCGTAAGAATACAATTAAAGATTGAATATATTTAGTTGTTGGTCATAATGTTAGAACAGAGTAGAATAGAATGTACTTTATTGTCCCCTAGGGGAAATTTGCCATGGACCCAAGTTCGCAGTGCATAGTAGTGGCGTTAGAAACAATAAATACACATAAAAACAAATACCAGCTTAAAACGCATTCATACACACTCATAAGAATTACAAATAAATAAAAATATCCTACAATACTAAAACAACAAGCAGAACAATACTAAAACAACAAGCAGAACACTAACTTATTGCACACTTCCTATTTCTCCCCTTACAGATCTATTTAAAAGATCTTTAATGCTCGTATAGAGCATTCATAGCACACTATTTTGTTATTTTTTATAGCAAATGAAAATCCCAAATTCAGTTCAGCTAAAACATTTCAATATAATTTTAAAATCAGTCAAAGAGACAATAAATGGCAAACGACTGAAAAGTTCATGCATCATGCATAATGAGAACATCTTTAGTGCCGAGGCCTTATTGGATGAATTCCTGCATCACTTTGGCATAGCAGTTTGGAGACCATCAGCCTGTGGCTCTGATGATTATTTGCAAATTGAATTCTGTGCCTTTATAAACTGCAGTGCATGGAGTTCTTGATAAAATGTTAAAATGGCTCTAATGTCAGCTATTATTTAATAGAGTCATTGTAACGGTTTCAGCAAATGTCTTTGAAAAACAGTTGCTTCTCAGCTACTGACCCAGGTCACACCCCATATTATCTAAACCAGGTTCACAATCATCTCAAAGCTGTGGTTATCTGTGTTGCTTGTGGCCCTTTTCCAAACACACGTTTTCCTTCCACCGAACTGTCCATATTTGGGTAATTGTGCCTTTAGAAGGTCTCACTAGCTTTCTCCAGGACAACTATCAGGTGTTTCCCATAACATGATGATAATATAACATGTATTTATTAAAGAATGTGAGGTGATTTCTGATATATTATAGTTTTTTTTATAGCTGTAAGCTATGGTCTTTCAAATGTAATCAATCTATGCATTTAAGTTAAGATTAGTTGGTTGCACTGGTATAAATTAAGATACAACTATAAAATCATAACATCTAAATGATTAAATAGGCTCTAATATTTTTCTATAATGAAGCAATAAAGCTAAAATGCCCAATTAAATGTGTAATTTTCTGAGGATGGTTTGCAAAGGATTCTTTTCTATCTGTGACTTTGCATAAAAAACACAAAGTTTAAAGCTACAGTGTGTAATTTTCAGCGACATCTAGCGGTCAGACTGCAGACTGCAGCAACATGAACATCTCCCCCCCACCGCTTCTCCCCCCCAACAGTACGGCGAGCGTTACGGGACAAAATGTCTTCCACGACGTCCGCATCACCTACCTTCTCAAGTGATGAGGTTTGTTTACATAGATAATTTTACAGATAGTATTTCATTAGTCTGTGTGTTCAGTACCGTCTCAGTTCATCTCTCTCAACTTGCCGTACTTACTTTCGAGCGTAATGGGCGATCTCTCCATACAATCGCTAGTTTGTTGGCTCTGCGCTGCCGTAGCGCAAAGATGTCTGCCTCCATGGCTGCGAGACCCGCTCCTATGTAATTATAAATAACGAATTCTAAGGCAACGCAAATATTAAGGTTAAGAGGCTGAGCTCGTAGATGATGATAAATAACATAGTTATGTATATTAGATTTCTGACTGTATATCCCTGTAATTATTACACACTGTAGCTTTAACTGTTTAATTTTTTTAATTTAGTGTAGATCTTAGTTGCATTTGGCTACCCCATGATTATCTTTATTCAAATTTGTTTTTTTAGATGCATCTGTCATTTGCTTATACTTTTTTCTTTTTTCATCCTTAGAGGTTGCATTTATGCTATTAGTGCAATTCAATAGGTATTAGCATAACTCTCATTTGCAGTGTGTTGTGCTCATTGATGGAAACAGTCCCTGGTGTTTAAAAGCCATTGATTTCACAGGGACAACTTCTCATGTTTTGTTCTCAGTCGATTTGTCCAAACTCCATTTTATACCCAGTGGACAGTGAGCCTGTATTGAGGAGACATTGGCACAAATTATGCCCATCAGCTTGTATCCTCGAGAATATTTTATCCACCATCGTGTTGTCAGGAGCTTATGAGAGATTGTGTTTTTTGTAATTTTCATGCTGTTGCTGACCTCTTTTGCTGTTTTATGAAGAGACTTTTCAAAATTATTTTACTTAATTATGCTGTTTTCTTTGTTCTGCCGTTAAATGTTTGTTGCAAGTGCAGAAAACAAGCACTTACTGAATCAAATGTTGTATCAATTGCTAGATTTACCAGCTCAAATGATGGCACTTGGGGTGCTTCGGTGTGAAAGGCTAAGGAGGATGAAGTGGCGTGATTGAGTGGGTGTCTTCTACCTGCTCTCAAGGCGTTGCTTTGTGTTCAGGTCTTCGCACTTTGACGAATGACGGAGGAGATGTGAAGGATGGTTCGGCTCACGGCAAACTCCTCTGTAACCCTCATCTGTCAGGCTGTGGGAAGGCGATGACTTCCTTCTCTTACTTGTTTGCACTCAAAGGCTTCCAGAGGAGATGCTGGGTTCTGGGAAGACTAACAGCTTTTGTGTGATTGATTCATGTCCGTCTATACAATCTCACTGAAAAGCATGAAATAGCAAAAAAATAAAGATAAATAAATTAAAGAAAAACTAAAAATATTTGAATTATTCTAAAAAGACTATATAAGTTAACTTCCTCTAAAATACCACATACCATTATTATCTGCCGTGCAGACAAACTGATGTTTCTCTATTTTCAATTTAACACAACTGTTGAGTCATACAGCGCGGTTCTAATACTGGCATTATGTGACACATTATGTGACACAATGTTTGCAGTGGGAAAGAAAAAGAAATGCTGTGAAACCCATAAAACATGTTCGTGACTACTTGCAGCGGAACAAAACTCTGTCAGCTCAGCTCGGCTCCCCTGATGCTGTCCGCTTTCACAAAGCAATGCTGTGACTTGTCCCGACTCACGAAGCTGCATGAGTGTCTATACTCTGATAAAGTATAATGGGAATGCTGTTTCATCTGCAGCACAGGGAGAGAAACTGATATAGGGTGCACAATTCTGTTAACAACTAGTCATTAAGATGGACTGATTGTATTTGGTTTGTTTATCGAACTGCTGGAGATTAATTAGCATTGATTTAACATTTAACACACCAACATGACTTAGATTAACACTTAAACCCATCCTTGTCTGATTTATAGATACTTTAAAACAGATAGTATGTTCTTAGACCTCAACCTACAAAAAGACAGATGTTGCCCTGATTTGCTAGAGCTTTATTGGACAACCTTTTTGCAGGTGTCTGTGGCTGCAGATACAGTGACATTTCTGCTGCATGGATGATTCACTGAAAACTTCAGTAAATCTGATTGATATTCTTTGTGAAAAACAAAGACAAAGCAGTGCATAAATGTGACAGGAAGGAAAATATTGAATGCTTTTCAGATTATCTTACAAATTAATCAATGCTGATTTTCAAACCAGCAAAGCCAAATCCTGTTGATGTGGAGAAAAAGCAGCTCTACACTTATTTCTCTCCAGATGACAGAGCTCCCTGCTTCTAATGTGTAGTCCCACCACTTTATGAAAGAAAAGTCTTCAGCTTATCTATGATTCAAATTTTATGACATAAGTTAAGGTAGAGTGATCAATAAATAGGGGAGCCTTGCTTTTTGACTCAAAGTGCAAAGGTAGAACACAAATTATTACAGATGAGTAACTAGCCACTCTCTCCATCTCCTGCTTCATCTTACAATCACGCAGGATGAGACAAGAGGAACTCTTTTGCCTAAGGTAGAAAGTGAGTCCCTCTCTAGGGGGGAGAAACCTGCCTTTTTTCTGGTTAATGTCCATTACCTCCGAGTTAGAACAACAGCCATGTCATCTGCATGAAAACAACATTAAACCATGTGGTTCTGAAACCACATGGTTTAATGTTATTCTGAAGGCAGCTTTCTCTCCATAAATATAGCTCTACATGAACACACTAAAAAGGATCAGAGAACGGAATCCAGATCTTCAAAAAAAAAACAAACAGAAATGGGCTGAAAACAAAACCACCAAGACCCCATCAGCAGTGTCACAACGGTGAAGATCAGGCCTAGTGTTTTACAGATGCAAGCGTTGAACTGGATGATATTCACCCAGAGATGCTCAAGGCTCTGGATGTTTTCAGGCCACATGCTTCTTACATGTCACATAGGAGGGACAGACTGTACTATCATCACAGAAAATGAGTCAGCCATCAAGGTCTGCAGCACAAACAGTAACCCGACAATGCCACACTACAGAAGGAAGTAAAAACACAGCTGTTTACAGCCTTTTCAAAGCCTCTTTGTGCCATCTAAATAAGAGCAGTTGTTTTTCCACAATCCGGTGTTATTAATGAGCTAAATCAAAAGATCCCTCTAGATGTTTATAGTTGCAAACCCTCGGAATTAGGTGTAGTTAGCTTGCAGTGTTTTTTCTGCACAGACCTTTTGCATAATTACAAATTTTCCCACATTCGTGTGCAGAAACTCTGTCTGCATGGATGCTGTGTGGCGGGCGTGGAAGCTTAGAATAAAGAATTTGGCTGCATGGACCTTGCGGAAGGGTCAACCCTAAATCAGGCTTTAATAAGATATGCCTAATTATTTTTTATGTGAAGACCTCAGTGGTTTTTTACAAAAACATCAGACAAGAAACAGCACCATGAAGTCCATGGAACACAGTGGATCCATCAGTGGCAAAGTCCTGCAGTATTTTTCAATCAATTATCAGTCATGAGGAGCAACAGATTATTGCAGCACTCATCTATTATAATTTTGAAGGAACTGATATAGTTTGAGTTCCTGCAATATTGAATGAATTGAATGAATAGAATAGAATAATCTGCAGTGAGGCCCCTGGTATTAAATTCCACACATAACTGTGATCACTGGAAAGGGTTTTCTTAAAAAAAAACCGCTTGGTGCAGTGGAAGTTAAGCATGCTGCACTTTTCAGATTTTTGACAGTTGAAAATGTTCCCTTCTCATCATTAACCAGGATGAATTTGAAAGACTTTAAAAGGTGTGAATACTTCTACATTGCGTTGCTGATCTTTAAGTGTTGGAATCCAGCATTTTAAAGTTGCATGATTAAGCTAGGGCTGGGCGATAATTCAATAACAATATATATCGATCGATAGACCTGTGGCGCAATAGAAAAAAAGAGAGTCGATAAAAGTTCGATAAAGAAACGCAGTTTTCCTTCCTTCTCATCGTAGCCTATCATGTAGGTTTATGCTAGTCACTACTTCCTCCTAACCAATCACAATCGCGGACCCAGGCACGGCGTCACCAAGCGCCGCCCTCTCAAACCACAACACAGAGCACATGAAGATGTCGCAGCAAGGAGAGGCGGAGGAAATTGTTCCAAAGAAGGGTTTTTGTAGTTCGCCAGTTTGGCAGTATTTCGGTCATGGCAAGTCGGACAAAAAACAAACCAGTCATCTGTAAAATGCGTAGGGAACCAGTGAAAACAGTCTAACACAACCAACTTTTTTTTTTTTTATCATCTCATCCGCTCACACCCGCAGGAGTACGAGCTGTGTAGGCCCCGGCGCGGCTCTCCTCCGAGGAATCTTCGGGAATTTCGGGGGGGGAAAAAAAAAAAAAATATATATATATATATATATATATATATACAGTTCTGGGAAGTTTCCCACGTAGTTCTAACAATTGAGAGAAAAATGCTGAGGGGCCAGCAACTTCAAAGTAATAACTCAGGTTAAAGCAGGAAACTAAGCTGAACCATAACGAGGTGCCAGCAGCACCTATAGAAGAATAGGGGTGAGAAAAAATACCCCATAGAAATGCTAGAATAAAGGGTGAGTTGATTTGGGTTTTTGTTCTTGTTGAGTGGAGTTTACATGGTAGCCTAGAGTCCTACAATCTTTTAATTACCACAAGCTGGTGGTGTACTATTCCCACCCAAATAGGGTATTCTATTTAATTATTTGTTATATTTATTTTGGTCACTTTTCTGGTCACTTTAGTTTATTCTTTGTCAGTATTTAATAACATAACCCAGGTCTCTTAAGTTATTTTTCTTTAAAACAATTGTTATGGTTAAAAAAGTTAGTTAAATAAATATTTAATTGGAAGTCTGTGTTTGTGTTCTTTACTAGAGTTAAATCATTTAGCAATATCATAAAAAGTCCAGGCAGAGCTGCACATAAAATATGGTTTCAAATCTTTTCAATAATTATCGATATCGATCAATATGCATTTTTTTTTATCGATAAGCTTTTTTTCTATATCGCCCAGCCCTAGCTTAAGCTGCTTTTGGATTCACCCGAGCGATAGATATCTGTCTCCTCCTTGCATAGATTAAGACAAAGTGTCATGATTGGGTTTAAGGACTTAGCCCACATGCAGAACACAACGGAGTCTGAAGGAAAGTTTAACAAGGTTTATTGAAAGATGTACAATGATATAATACTGAATCTGGTTCTGGTACTGGTCCGGGACTGGTCACAGGACTGGAGTTTCTGGAGAGATGAGAGTTTGGTTAGCCAGGCTGATGATGGATGGATAGAGAGAAGAATCAGGATGTACCTTGAGGAGATTGTAACTGAGCCGTGAGGTGAGATACCGTAGGTCCAGAGTCAAAGATGTGGCATAGAGTTTAAGCAGCAGCAGCGTCTAGCTCCGAGCTAGAAGGTTTCTGGCTTGGGTTTGTTCCTTGCTCTATCCAAGAGCTGAAGAAGGAATCCAAACTGAGATCTTAGGGTTTGGCTTTCATGAGCAGGCAGGCAGGTTTCTAGGTGGAGCTCATCCAGAGCTTCAGGGTTTCCTGTGAGCACAAAGACAAATCCGATTAGAAGACTAGTTCCTCTCTAGAGTCTACTAGTAAAGTTCAGACGTTCTGAGGCTCAGGTTCACTAACCAAACTAGGGCAACACCCCGGCGTCGAAGGAAGGTCTGGCAGCTGCTTAAGTAGTGTGGACCTCTGATGACCTGATGATCTCCAGGTGTGTAGAGGAATCAGCTCAGGATGCCCACAGCGCTCTCTGCTGGAGATCAGGTGGCAGATCTCTGGATCCTGACACAAAGGAACAGACTGAAAGTGAAATATTTCATTCTGAGTTTAAAAATTGAAATATGGAAATTAATGTCCACCTTAAAGAAAGCAGAGTGAAAAGAAAGTGATTTAATTTGTTCAAGCGAGATAAGCATATTCACTATAGCTGCTGCCTGATAAATAGTTAATACTGGTAGATATATATTTCTTTGCTTGTCTTCTCTGCAAAAGCATTGATCTGTATGTGTTATACTTTACATTACATAAATAAAGTGCATCAAAACATGTAAAGGAGCAGCACGTGTGCAGAAGCAGGAAAAGTGAGAATGTGTTTTTAATGAGTGAAATCCGCAAGAATATACAGTAGATTAAAAATCTTCAGCAAAACTGCATCTGTGTTTCCTCAGCTGCCCACTTAAGGTTTTCCCTCAGCCTGCCACTCCTCCTTCACCTATAAAATGCTAGTTCTCTGTCCTCGCTGTCCGGAGTCCTCTGAGTATCAGTACAGTCCACTCACTGTTGGATGGTGTTGGAAGGAAATGCAAACAGGCTGAGCTGTGCTGTAGGTAGGAGTAAGAGCAGTGAGTCAGCCAGCTTCATCGCCACCGACGACAACACCGCTGACATCGTCTTTATCCACGGCCAAATGCGTTTCTCAGAATGTCCGTTTCTTAAAATAAATCATTTTCAGTACAGGTGTGTGGGCGAACAGTTCATACAGCTTTCAAAAAGCCTGAATGAAAACATTGTTTTATACATTTTATAGCTCATGTTTGGAAATGCAGTAACAGTTTTGAGACATATTTGTGAGCGTTAGTCATTGCATCTCTATAATTCAGTCCAGCTTAGAAATGGGTTCTGTTGATTTTTTTTCTTATTCAATTTCAGGACATGAATCCATTTGGAATTTCATCTCAAATTAAGTCTCTATAGAACAAACTGGATGTAAGAAACATGGAAAAGTTGCTGGAATAAAATTTTTATTCACACTCTGATCTGTTATAACTGTTGGGAAAAAATACTGTACAATCTGTGTAAAACGTTGCTTGGAACAGTTCGTTTGATAATGTGCAGAATATTTTGTTAAACCCTGTGGTTGTCTGGTTGCATCTTAAAAAGCACTTAACATGAGTATACCAGGAAACAGCTTAACGTACACGCTAATTTATTCAGAAACAAGAGCACAGCTGTAGCAGGACTGAAAATAACATTAGTTTGAATCAAAATTAAAAATTACTAATTAGTTACAGCTAAATGTATCAGTTAGCTCTAATGCTGATTTAATTTAAACTAATCTTCTTCATTTAGATTAAGTGAAAAATATGAGCTAGTCTAAACCATGAATGTGCATTTTCATAAATTTAATCTGATTTATTCCAGAGTAAATATGAAATGCTTTCATATAATTCAGGAACTCATGCTTTTTGTATAATCCAATATATTCATATTCACATCTATTACAAATGGAGGAATGAGCAGAACAATCAGAACAGATCTTTCTCTATCATAGATTTTTAGCAAGCCTAAAAACCTAAAATGCCTCAGAATTTTTTAAAATGTTCTCCATTTAACAGCAGAAGAGCTACACTGCTCTCATTACATGGCTATTCTGAAAC